>LOEQ01006068.1:47478-59269 GCA_001685075.1 Bramus lutescens
GCAACCTTTATTTTGCCCAGCAACCTTTTATACCTCCACTCCTTCTGTGGAGACTCATCAGCCAGAAAGAACATAAACATCCTTGTCAATTACAGACCACAAGGAAGTTCCACTGTCGGTCAGCGGGAGTTAGGATCACAACACCTGGGGCTTCCTGCCCAGCCGTACTCACGTACATACCTGCATACACCATACAGAAAAAAAAATGGCTGCTACTTTAAGAAACTGGGTGTGAGTGGAAGGCCCTGCAGAGTGCATGGATTTGACTCTTGAACACTGTGAAGTCCTTGCTGGCATGTATCCAACCTTTGAAGAGAAGCCCCACATCCAGTCTCATAGAGGACAGTGTTCCAGGCTCCGAGACAACAGGCCTATGAGGGGCGACAAAGAAAGCAGCATTGGGAAAACAAGAAGGAACGGATCTGGTTGGGAAGTGAGTATGGTGTCTAGCTGAGGGTGGTAATGAGGACGCTGTTACCTGGACCCCCAGCAGACGCAGTTCATGCAGGAACTGGGCTTTGCTGGATGCTCTGGGGATCATGGCAAAGCAGAACATGGCCAGGCAGAGTTCACAGGTATTGGTTCCATTAGTTCTCCAGGACCAACATGCAGAAGCTAGCTGCGCATCCCGGCCTTCCTTGGTGCCTCAGTTATCTGCGTGCACCTCCCTGTCTCACTTTCTTTCTCGGACCACAGTGCTGTTTCCCTTGGGCTAGCTGCCATCTGTAGCTTTTCAGTATTGACTCAGATATCGGGAATTCAGTTCTCAATTCTCTGCCAGTTTCTGGGACCTCTTTTCTACTCTATCTTGCCTCAGGTCTGTACAGACCAGGGCCACCCGTTGATCCCTCTCCAGCCTTTCTTTGGCCCCAAGTGCCCAATTTAAATGTCTCCTCTGCTTAATTTCCCAAAGTGATCTCAGCTCCAAACCTCCTTTTACTGGGTAGTAATTTAATACAGATGTCCGCCACCTTGAGCCTGGAGCCATCCAACTCATCTCCTTTAAAGATATAGAGAAACATCACAACGGTCATGTCATGTCATGTATGGGGAGGAAGACAGCTTCCTCCCAGTGTTTCATTTCACACCGTTCCTGGACCCTAATCTGAGCCTGTAACTGACCCCATCCCATCCCTAGTGGCACTTGCCTCATTTCCTTCTCACCCCAATGCTCTTGCTTTCTCTCTAGGTTATCGCTAACCCACAGCCTCCTACAGAGCTGGTTTTCCTGGAAGTTTGGGTGCCAGGCAGGTTTTAACATGTCACATTAGGGATCTCAGCTCACAATCCGAAACAGCTGATGGACACTCCCCTACTGTGTGAGGTATTCTCTTAGTGGGCTCCTCAGGAGGCCAGGCTATCAGTATCTTTTTCCCTGAGCATCTTCTCTGCTCCCATTGACCAGCTCTACCCTAACCATCACATTCCTATTAATTTCACAGCAAGAGAACGTCACCTCCTCCCTCTCCCCACAAACCTGGGACCACTTGCTTATCCAAGATTCCTTAAGAAGTTCTACTGAATTATGCTACCTTTCCAGAACTTTCTCTGAAATTTCTATAAGCCTGGAGATTTATTTTCCCTTTAGTCAGTCAAACTCAGGACACTACCTTCCTCTTTGATCAGAGAACTTGCTTGCAGGGTATGTTGGGTTTTCCTCCTCCATCTGGCTCCCTGGCTTCCTGCTCACCTACCTTAGCTAAATTCTCTGCTCTACTTAACCCGTGGATTAATCATGAGGATGCCTGGGTTTGATTTCATCTTCTAGTCTGATCTTGGCCACACATGCTGCTGCCTGGGCCAGGCACCCACTCCGGCTGTGCCCTGTGTCATCTGAGTGCCCTCTGGAGAGAGAGGGTTTGTGACAGTTCTTTGGAAGGCCCTGGTATTTGCTCAGCCCATTTGTTCAATGAGTGTTCTCCTGTCATTCTGTGCCTGGGGGGTTGGAGGCAAGCGTTTGAGGCCACCTCTAATGTGGGGGTGTCAACATTAAAGGGGCCCAGAGAGGATCAGGAAATCCATAACCTAGGACGAACTAGTCTTGGGGATTGGTCACTTGGAAGTTCTCTACTCCATATGTTAAAACTGAGGAAGCTAGGAGACCACCAAGGACAAAAGGCCCCGAAGAAAGCAACTGGGAAGAGAGGTCTGAAGAAGATGGACCGGGAAGGGGGCAGTGAAAGCGTCCTTAGCACCAGAAAGGCTGCCTGCTGGGTGACTCTGCTTTGCTCAGCCATCCTGAGAGCCAGTGAAGACTTCCTGTCTTCCCCATGGGGCCAACCGCCCCCTATACCTTGGTCCCAGCAACCCTGGTACTTAACAGGCACAGGCATGCAGATAATGTTCTCTGGTGTTCAAGGACAATCAGACTCAGCTAAGCGTGAAATCAGTTTTTTCCAGCGAACTCACTCTGGTCTGAAAGAACAGTTTCTACCGTCAGAGACAACCTGTCATTCCCTGAAGCAATTTACCTGTTTCAGCAGGAGTGGACATCCTTTCAAAGAGTGAGGGCACCTCCACGGGACCAGACCCAGGTGTCCAGGTGCAACTGGAGGCACAGAGGCTAGAAGGCAGGCTCACTGTCTTCCCTGTCTGGATGTGAGGACTGAGGACCCTGGCAGCTGTCAGGAAAGCTCAGGTATCTCTGCAGGTTAGGGCCACTGGGAGTCAAGAAAAATGGGTTTCATTCGTTAGTTGGCTCAGCTTGCATTCACTAAGCACGTCTGTGCATAAGGCACTGGGCCCCATTGTCTCATAAAGGAGATGGGGAAATGCCGTTGGTTTTGGGCTCCCAGAATCTGGAGCCTGACTGTGTGTGTTTAAATCCTGTCTCCACCATCTACAACAGGCAACATTGAGCAACTTGCCTCTTATTTGTATCTATTTGTATCTGAATTTCCATACTAATAAAAATGGAAATATAAACACTGTAATCACTAAAGAACTTGCTCACAGGTGTGATCCTCCGAACCCATTTAAAGCCAGAGCTGTAGCACATGTGTTCATCTTAGCATTGATGCAAGGATATGGCAGGCAGAGACAAGGGACTCTGGAAGCCAGCTAGCAAGTAAGAGACCCTGTCTCAAGCAAGATGGAAGATGAGGACCAACACTTGATATTCCCTGACCTCCATGCATGTACCATGGCACTTGCCCATACTCACATACATGAACACATTCACACAGATACTTTTCAAAAGTTGTATCTACTCCGGGAGAATAGTCTAAAGATTCTGACCCATGTAAAAAGCTCTTAGAAACATGCCTTGCCCACTCCAAGTGTTCTTTCCATAAGGGCTAGCTTAGGAAATGAAACGGGTTTAATTCGTGGGGCATTTGCAGTGTCGAAAGAGTGATGCTCCAGGTTCCAGGGAAACCCCAATGTATGACCAGAAAATGTATAGTACGCTTGCTCACTGGGGCTCACGATGGCTGACCTCAAGGCTCATGAAGGCAAAGTCCAGGTGATGAGGAGAGAATAGATCAACTGGGTCGGAGATCAGAAGGCCTTGGATGCCGTGCAAGAACACTTTTATCTGATAATGTGCTGTAAAGATGATTCTGGAGTCATCTCTGGGATGTAGGATGCTGGACTGCTAACTCACTGGCTTGGGAAATAGTCTCTCGTCAGGAAGGTAGAATTATAGTTTGTTTATTTTTAACAAAATTGGTTTTACCCCCCCAAAAAAACCTCTCGCCCCTTTGCCAGGAAAGCATTATGATTTCAGTGCGGCTTCATCAGCTGGGGACTGTGCTAGCTGAAGTGTAATAATTGTTTTTCCTTCTGGACAGGCTAGAGCATTGGTCTGTGAGGCAGAGTTCAAGTTCAAATTAGATGGCATGGCTCCCTGTTAGGTCTACCTGCTCTGAATATTTACAAATCTGAGGAAAACTAGCAACTAAAAAATTAACAATGTGTGGGCATCTTAGGCTGATAGGAGACCGTCCTTGTAGAGGCGACTGTGCACCCATGTGTGACCCTCACAAGCATGTCTCCCCAGGTGCCACGTGGAGACCTTGAAGGAGTGTTTAAAGTGTCCTTATCAGGAGCTTCTCCATTTCTTCAAGTGACCATTGCCCTTTGCCCAGGAGATGGATTCCCAAGACAATGCCATTTGGAGAGTCCCACAAGGTGCTTTAGGAAGCACAGACTTTGGTGACAGGACATGGCCTGGTGCCACTCTCTACCCTTTTCCTCCATTCATAAAGTAGGCGCCACGGTGCAAGAGTTCTCGGAGGGGCAGGAGGGTCGAGGGCAAAGAGAGGGAGCCACCAAGATTAACTTATGAGAGAAGCCTGTTGGCAGAAAGACTGGAGGGCCCCTGTTCCCACCCCGCAAGGCTTCATGTAGGGGCAGAGCATGCTGAAGAATCATGAGCAGGTCGTAGATGTGGGAGGAGGCAGGTGCAGCATTATTGGCCTATCAAGGGTCATGGTCAGATCTGCCCCGCTCATTATCCACTTCCACTCTCAGGAATGCTCGCCTCCCTTAATGAGCCATTCCTATTTCTATCACTTTCCTTGAGTCTTCGGTCTAATTCTTTGTTCCAGAACACAAGAATATAGAACTCTCAGTGAGGGCCTTCAGGACTCTGACCCATGTCTGCAATGAAAAGGTGAAGAAAGCTCTAATCTGTAGCCAAAGCACGGGGTAGACAAGAGTCGTCCTCATTGTTCACGTTGACATCCTTTGGGGACTGATCGTCCCTCTACAGCACACATGGGGTCACACTTCTACAATACACACAGGTTCACACTTCTACAGCACACACAGGGTCACACTTCTGCAGCACACACGGGGTCACACTTCTGCAGCACACACAGGGTCACACTTCTATGGCACACGTGGGGTCACACTTCACACTTCTGCAGCACATACGGGGTCACACTTCTGAAGCACAAACGGGATCACACTTCTGCAGCATACATGAGGTCATACTTCTGCAGCACACATGGGGTCACACTTATGCAGCACACACAGAGTCACACTTCTGCAGGACACACGGCATCACACTCCTACAGCACATGTGGGGTCACACTCGGCCTTTATTTCTACTAAAATAATTGCCCAGCACCCAGGGCAGATACTGTGTTGGAGAATCAGGGTAAATCTGCCTGGGTGTAAACTTAGTAGGCAGAGAATAGAGAGAAACAATGTCTCCTCCAACGTAGGCATACACAGTTCCTTTCTCAGTTCCCAGAAAACAGTAAACATCTCACAGGTGGCAGTAGAGGATGCAGAGCATGGGAATTCAGCCATGGGAAGATAATAAAGATGTGGAGGGGTCAGGCTTCAAACAAAATTACAAGACTCAAAGGCATGGAGAGAATTAGGGGAATCAGAGAGAGCAGGGAAAAGATGGGCACACGTATAGACATGCAGAGAGAAGGGGAGACTGAAGGAAAATACCAAGCAAGTGCCAGCAGGAGGGTCTCCACTGGGCAGGCATAGGGACCTCTGCTGTGGGAGATGGCTTATGAAATACCCTCAGCCACCCTCTGGTTACAGATGGCAAGGGCTAATGTCCTGGCCCTGGGCCTGCCACACAGGAAGTCATATCATTTATCATCCAAACTGGGTCATCTGGGAAAGTGAGAGGAGGAACAATTCATAATCACACTAGGACACCAGGTCAGACTGGGGCAACGGGGAGCCATGTGTCCCCTGTGCCTAGAAAGCGTTTTTATAACCAACAGTTAGCATTTCTGAGTCGTCAATGTAAACTGCAAGAGGGTACTGCTTCACTGTCTCCTTCCCTTCCTCTCTTCTTTCCTTCATCCCTCTCTTCCTCTCCCTTTCTCTTTCATACTGGCTGTAAATCTAGGGCTCCCCTCATCAAAGTGTTTTACCACTGATAATCCAATTTATTTTTTTAGATTTATTTTGAGAGAGGGTCTCACTAACTTGCTTAGGCCGCCCACGAGTTCACACTGCTGCCCCAGCAGCCTTGAATTTGTGGTCTTCCTTCTTCTGCCTCCCTGGTAGCCGGAACACAGGCATGCATCACCAGACCTGTCTTGACCTATTCTTTTCTGTTCTGAAAAGAAGGCACATTCCATAGAAACAAATACCTGACATTTATAAACACTGTTGGGAAGATGTGGCACTTCTGTGGACCAGCTGCTCTCTGTATCTCTTTCAGCCTGGTGCTCTTTCTTTTGGAAATCTCACCTTTTCTCCACCTCTCTCTGCTTAGTCATATGTTCTGTGTTGTCAGAACTTTGACCTATGGGCAGCCAACATCATTTTCTAGTAGCAGACAGAATCTATCTCAGGCTTCCAGCTTCAAATACTTATTACCAAATGGCTAAGTGTTCCAAAACTCTTGGTTTTACTTTGTCTTATTTTGCTTGGAGACAGATCTCCTGTAGGTCAAGCTGATCTTAAACTCACTACATAGCTGAGGATGACCTTGAACTTCTGATCCTCAACACCTCTACTTTCTGAGTGCTAGCATTACAGGCATGTGCCAGTGTACCCAGTTATGCAGTCCTGGGGGGTGAATGCTGGCCTTCCACAATGCTAAGCAAGCATTCTACCAAATGAGCTACATCTTCAGTCCCCTGGTTTAATTTTTAAAAACAGATTTATTAAGTATTAAAATTTGTGTACTATAAAATTCAGCCGCTTACTACTCTAAGTATGCTTTGCAGATGTCCTAGCTCCCGTGGCCAGGGATCCTGATGTTGGTGCGACAAGCAGCCTTGCTTAGTTAGACTTGTGGACCGTATGTCACTGTGATTAGCTTCTCTAATCAGAAGATTCTGAAGGCTGACATTTGCTGCAGATCTTGAAGGAGGCATTAGCTCTAAGCAGGAAGAACAAAGAGAGGGAAGAAAGAGAAAGCCATTCTTGTCAGGGGCACTCACTGGGAGTGCAGAGTCCTAGACGGGACTTTTAGGTTTCAACCTTGGTAATTCCAGATAGACACAGGTGACATCAAGTAAGGTTGTACTTCTAGAGCAGTGGTTCTCAGCTTGTTCATGGCATCTTTGGGGGTCATATGTCAGATATTTACATTGTAATTCATAGCAGTAGAACTTTACAGTTATGAAGTAACAACTGAAAATTTTATAGTGGGGGCCATGACACATGAGAACCTGCACTAAAGGGTTGCAGCCCTAGGAAGGTCGAGAAACACTGCCCTAAAGAAAGAGAAGACAGAGGAGGCTGCTTTGGACACATGGGGTTTGAGCTTCCAACACCCACATGGGGAGGAGAACCTGGAAGGTTGATGGTTACAGTTAGAAACCTACCGTCATCTTCATCACAGACTCCACATGAAGCCAGCTAAAAATAATCCCTTACTCTGCTGTTGAGCTTCGAGACAGGCTAGCAGGGAAGCAAGGCCATTCTGCAGAAGAACGCGCTCAAACCATCCAGAAGGCAAAGGCAGTCACCACCATATCCTGCGTGTTGATTCAGCTCAAGCTTGACCTCTGTGTGTCTGGGNGGTGAATAAATATTCCACGGAAAACCTCGACTTAGCAGTTTAGATATTAAATATTGAAAAGGGAAGATAACCTGCTGTCATTACACACATTTCCCTTAGAGTAGCATGGTGAGCGCTAAAAGAGTTTCCTGATTTACAGTCAGTACTTAGTCAAAGTTTCGATTTTTATTGATTTGTTTTCTCCTCATGGTTGTTTAAGGTAAATGTTTAGAGATTATGGATAATATTTTTAAAAGAAAAAAATTTAAGAAAAGAAAAATCACCTTAAATTCTGTCACAAATACATTTTCTGAGTTTTATTTCTTTTTGAAAACTTTTTTTTTTTTGGTGACAGGGTCCCTGACTGTCCTAGAACTCACTCTGTAGACCAGGCAGGCCTGGAACTCACAGAGATTCTCCTACCACTGCTTCCCTAGTGCTGGGATTGAAGGTATGTGCCACCACAGCCATCTTAAAATATTTTTTATATTAAAATTATATAAAAATTTTTTATATTTCCTTCCATGGAAACCAAGCTCGGGTCTCAGGCTTCCAGGCCACTGAGGCATCTTTCTAGCCCTAATCTTTAATTTTAATTTTTAAGTAATAGTGACAGATTTAGATGTCAATTAAAACATAAGGGTTGTGTATAAAAGCACCCTGATTCTGTCTTGGCTCCCTCACACTAATGGACAGAAGTAGTTTTGCTGGACTCTGTTCCCACGGCACTTGTCCCATCATTCCTGATTCCTGCTGCCCAGCATGCTGGCCTTCGAAGCCAGGCTTTTTAAACTTTTCTATTCATGGCCTCTTGTGGCCTGAGAATTTCTTTTATGTAACCCAGGTATATAGGTATGTAAAGCAGCGATACAAATCCAAAATTTACTACTAATAAATCATAAAGAAATTTATTTTGAAGGAATTCATTGGCATACATATATTTTACCATTTATTAAAGATAGAAGCAAATTTTCATACTAATAAGTGGAATATGCCTATTTTTTACATGAAGAATTAAACCTTGGCTGTACATTTGATACTGTAGGATATGGAGCTTCTTCAACATCTTCGAGAGTCAATCAATATTTTGATTTTATAATTACCAAGGCCCAAAATGCCTCTTTGCATAAGATTATAGTATGAAATGCCAGGACTCTATTTTGGGTCATCTCAGAAATTGTTGGAAATTCTGTCCTAATCCCAAGTCAAAATTTATTTAATAATTTTTATGAGCCTGAAGTCAGCAAATCAAACAGTAATTTTGAATATTAAACATTCTAACATAATGCAGCCCAAAGATAAACTTTGAAACTTGCATGCTGAAGAGTGCCAGTAGGGAAGCCTTGCCTTTGTTTTCCATTGTTAAACGGCTGTATTTCTTCTGGAAGGGTAGTAAACTTTCCACGTCGGTGAGAACACTGTAGTTTATAATATAAACAGACTGAATCTGAGTCTGTTTCAGGTAACACTGATCAGTACTGCATGTTGTGATGGCATGCACAGTGCAGAGGATGCATGTGTGTGCTCCCAACTAGGACAGCGGGGGNGGTGTCACACAATATAACACAGCCAGATGCTGTAGGCAACACCTGGAATTTGCTACTTGTTTTATTTTGAAATAATTTTTGGCCATTGCCTGTCCAGAAGCCACCTCATTCAGTAATGTCAGGATCAAGATCCACAGTTTAAGAAGCTTGGCTATACATGTGGCGTGTGTCTCTCCAATGAAAACATAGTAAGATTAAACAAGACATAAACTCCAGTTTCTCAGTCACTCACTATGACTTAGGTGCTCTGTCTTCATGCAGCTAGAAACTACCATGTTGGACGGGGTAGTTATAGAACATGTCACTGTTCTAGAAGCTTCTACAGTACAGCGCTCTTCTGGGTGAAAAATATGAAAACAGATTACTTTTGTTTTCTGGTTTGTCAACTTTAGATTGCATCAATTAATATCAACTATTTTTTCAGATATATCTTCATCACTTTTAGAAATTAAAAACACAATATACACACAGAAAGGCCTATCTGTCATAAACATGAAGAGTAACAATTACCGTAGACCAACAGACTGAGTCCAAGCAATCGATGGACTGTTCCTGGGAATCTAAATGCTATCTGATTTCATTCGGTCACTAACAGCTCATTCTGGCTCCCCTTCTGCCACCCTGGGCTGGCTCTACCTGTTACTGGTCTTTTCAGATTGGCTTCTTTCACCCACAGTAGGGGAGAACAAGAGCTCCTTCCTGGTAGGATGGCTACTGATTTGTACCATGTGAGTATACGATCACTCCGGTTGCTTGTCCTATCTATACATCTGCATATCTGAGTTGCTAATGAATTCAGGTCTATATTGTTTCTGGATTTTCCATTCTAAGCGTAGAGGGGCTAAGGTCTGTCTTGTAAGTGGGCTGTGTTTGAGCCTCGCTGTGTGCATTCTTGTGAGTGTCATCTGTGGCTCTTTTCACTCTGCTGAGTGGGGACAGAGACCGTGTTTCCTGCAAAGTCTAGGATTTACATTCTGGCCGTTCTCAGCAAGGGATTGGTCACTCCTGCATGCTTTTTTTTTAAACACCATTCTCGCACAGATGCTGCAGTCTCTTTAATTGCTGTGACGATCTAATCCGTCTTCATTCTTGGTAGAGCCAGCCTTCCACGTTCCTTCAGGACAGAATTAGCCTGTCTTTATCACTGTGCTCACATATAAATGACACAGATATACTAGGGCTATAAAACTACTTTTATATGGGGTCTGGAGAGAAGGCTTGGATGTGAGAAGTGCTTAGAGAAGACCTAGCATTTGGTTCCCAGCACTCACATTGGTCAGCTCACAACCACCTAGAGAACTCATGTCTTCTTGTAGGCTCTGCAGGTACAACATGTGCAAGGCACACATACATACAAGTGGGCACACACACATATAAAAATACATGAAAAAATTTAAATGCCTTTATATATACATATATACACATGTAAATAAAACTAAATAAATGTTTAAAATGCTTTTATGCCAATTACATGAAAATTTGGGTACATTGTTATGTAAATTACTATGAAGGGTAAGTCTTTCCGTGATACTGCATTTTCTCCTGTTGTGACATTTTATCAGCTTTGTAGTATTTAATAATACAAGTAAACTGTAATATATTTAACCAAATAAGTTGCTTGCCTATGTATCTTTCTTATTTTCCTATCACCCTATTAAATTGTAAATTGCTTTTTTAGACTGTATTCTTTTACGAAGTAATTCCATTTATGGAATCAAACCAATGAAAATTACCTGAGATGAAAAATACATAGTGATGTTTATTGTAGCATTAGTGATAATCATGAAAAATTAGAAATGGGCAGAGAATTGACACTTGGCAAATGGCTGTTTACAGCACCACCACACTCATCAGAGCACCATGCAAATGTCTGAAGCCATGGTCAAGGAGACTGGCAAATTACTACCAGGCGTTTTATGTAAAATGCGCCTGTGCTCTGATGAACGTTAAAGTACAGCCCTTAGTAAAAGACACACTGTACCGTACACCAAAGCGAAGTTGGTTAGCGCTGGAGAAGGTAATACAGTGAGAGGAGCCGAGAAGCGTGTTTGTGAGGGAGGGGAAGGAAACAGTCTTCCCTTTTATCTCTTGAATCTCACAGAACTTATGTCATCTCATAATAAAAACATTTGAGAATCATTTTTAAAATAGACCGCATGATACATGAAATAGTAAGACAGCGATACCCCAGGGGAAAGCTCAGCTCTGAGAAAAGCAGTACTGGAGATGTAGTTGTGTACAAGTCTAGACACAAACACGGCGGGTTAAAGGGGGACTGTACACCCCAGCTCAGCAGAGGAATGTAGCACAAGGACACAGAAGTCCTGAAAGACATCTGTCTCTTTGGACCAGAATAACTCCCTTAGTTATACGAGGAAGCTAATGACCACCCACTTGGTGAAGATGCTCTAGAGACTGTAGGTCCTTAAAGATTTGGTCAGGGTAAGATTTAAGGTTCTCATTTCTGAGTATGAGCTGCAAGTAAGTCAAAGAGATGCTAGAAGATGCAGGGGGTTTCCTCCTGCGGTCTTGGGGAGACACTGGAGACTGGTCATAATCTGGCAGATGGGGTAAGAGTTTTCTCTGAAAAGGACAAATAGCCCCATTAGTCAGTCATGTGGGGGAATGCTTGTGAGGCAGGTCTTTGGATTAGTGCAGAAAGGGACATTTATCTCCCTTGCTCCCTCTCATTAGCTCACACCCTACCCTCTGGGCACAACGGACCTGGAAGACTAGAGGAGGCCCAGAGGCATTTTGGTGGTTGACATGAGCCATCACCGAGGTGGCAGGATGGAGGACAAGCCTATATAGA
>LOEQ01006069.1:11955-29181 GCA_001685075.1 Bramus lutescens
GCCCCCACACCAATCCCACTGCCACTAGAGTTTATAAATAAAGGGTCCTTGGAACACGGCCGTGTGGCTGCTCTTTAGGCCCTCCTCAGGAGAGTTATGAAGTGGTGACCAACGTCACAGCCCACAAAGCTCAGAGTATTTACTGTCACTCTGTGTGTTCCCTGCCTGCCATAGAGTCCATGGGGAGAGCTAGAGTGGGAACAGCAGCTCCAGAAACAGGCGGAGCCAGACTGAGACCTCTTCACCCATCTAACCAGCATGCCCTCTGGCAAGCTCCACGAGAGTAAATGGGAACAGGGTGATAATTAAATGAACACCAGTGAGAAGTATTTAGTACTGTGCCTGCAAACCCAGACAACATGAAGAAGTGAAGACAGAAACTCTGAGCATTGGTCTGCAGAGGCTGGAGGCAGAGCTGTGGTCAAAACAGGCTCATTTAGTTCAAGGTGGGCTGTGCCACCCTCGTACAAGGGGAGAGCAGGAAAAGCAAGTAAAAAGAAGTACAGCGCAGAAGACTCTGGTGTCTGGAAATACCTAGACCATCTGCTCAACCCAACTTGCCTGAAAGTCAGGGAGGCCTTTCTGGACGTGGCATATAGTTTAACTTTCTTCAGCTTGACATAATCTAGTACCACATAATAATGAGGGGACTGTCTAGATTAAGTTGATCTGTGAGCATGCCCATGAGGTATTTTTCTTGGGTACATTAACTGAAGTGGGAGGATCTGCCCACTGTGGGTGTCACCATCCCCTAAGAAGGGTCTCTGAGACCATGCAAAGGTGGAGAAACCAAGCCAAGCGCAAGCATGCATGCACTAACACACCGTTCTCTGGGATGCACCAACTCTTTCACATTCCCTGCCTTGACTTCCCATCAAGGATGAGCTGTAAATGGGAATTGTGAGCCAAATCAGCCTTTTCTCCCTTGCATTGCTTCTGTCAGGGTATTTTATCAACACAACAGGAACAAAACGAAGACGCTGCAGGCCAGGTCTACCCTCCATGCCTGGAGAAGACCCAGGCTTCCAGCTAGGAGAAGAGGTCTTGAGTCTCTGGTCATGTAGATATGACCTCCCACAGCAAGGACCCCTGGCTGTCCTGTGGGAACATGCCACATTTTGCTCTCCTCATTTGTAAAGTATAAATGACAAGTCTGCAAAGGTGGCTACCATGAGAACTGAGCATCATGTCACAAGCCCCACCTTCTGAGGGCCTTGCAGCAGTTTTAACATATAGCCTCCGTCACAGTCTCTTTGCCTTGTTCTGAGGAGGATGAGGAAGCAGATGTGAGCCTGGGGCCAGGAAAGAAGGAGATAAACTGTCAAGGGAACCCACAGACGGCAGCAGTGGGCACAGGACAGTTTGTGGGTGTGCTGGGCACAAAGTTCACAGAGGCCAGTCATCTCCTTCATCCTCAGTGCTGACAGACCAGGACCTCCAACCTTGACCCAGGAGCGGTGTCCAGCCCTCAGACAAAGGCCCCAATCTCGTCTTCAGATACTTTTCTTTAGACTCCACTAAGAAAAAAGTAAAATTAAAAGGTAGCTTGTGAAAACCCCAACTTCTAGCTTTTGTGAAAACCCAAGCGCGTTTGCTACTTGTCTCACTAGCGTAGTGAAACACCGGAAGACAACTTGGCAAAGGGAGGATTTCTTTTGGCTCAGCCTGTCACGGTGAGGAAGGCATGACCGCAGGATATTGAGGCAGATGGTCACTGTGCATCTGCAGTCAGGAAGCAGTAAAGAATGGACTCCAGGGCTTGGTTTGCTGTCTTCCTTTCATTCAGCCCCTGGAACGGTGTCATCCACATCACAGTGATCCTCCCTCCCCTGTTAAGCATATCTGCAAACATCATTTCTCTTAGCTTCATCTCAAGGTGTGTTTCCATGGTGATTCTTAATCTATTCAAGTTGACAATCAAGATTAACCATCGTAGCCAGGAAAATCTGGTTATCAGGGGTCCCTTTACCTCCAGGCGCAAGCAATCAATTCTCTCCACACCTCACTCTGGGCTTCACGGACCTGTCTGCCTCTTGTTTGTTTCCTGCCTGGCCCCTTAGAATAGATGCTGAGACACTGTGAGTGTCCTGAGCTAAGACACACCCTGAAGGCCCACAGACCCTTCTTTGCCCTTCCCTGTCTTGCTCTGGCATCCATGAGGCCGGTGTCCATAAATGTCAAACAGGTTCTTGTGTCCTATGCTTCTGGGTTCTGAGTCTAGCGGAGGTGAGGTAGGAGTCCCAGGGGACTTGTTTCGTGGTTGCTTTCATACAGGTTGGTGGCACTGGCTCTGGTTCTCTTCGATAAGACTGTAGGCTGGAAGAGCACCCCGTGTAATCACTACCCTGTCTTCCCAGGTACCTGGCACACATGGACACACCCTTCTCTCTCTAGCCATCTCCTGCAGTCGGTCCTACTGGGCTCACGCCTAGGCTCATCCAGCCCTGGGCGGCATCTGCGTGCAGTTTGGCCTCTTTGGGAGCATAAACCACACAGTTTAAATCATGGGAAGGGCTCAGGGCCAAGTCTTGTTTCCAGTCTCTGGGAGGGATTTGTAGCCATGTTTCACTGTGGCCACAGAAGCCACTAGAAGGCAAGGGTAAAGCCTTAGCCTCTGTTTTTGTGGTCTTAGTTGAGAGGGAGGGAAAGCTGTCTCCGAGGTGGCTTATTCTGCACACCTGGCCTGGCTGAGGACAGCTTGTAGGTGATGGCTCTCTCCTTCCACCCTGGTGGAACTGGGAATCAAACTCAAGTCATCAGGCTTAGGGGTGAAAGTGTCTACCTGCTGAGCCATTTCGTGGACCCCAGAGAAAAGCAGGGCTCACCCAATAGCCCCCAGGATGCCTGGAAAGGCCTTGCTTCTAAAGCCCTCTCCGAATCCTCGTTGCCTTGGATCAAAGTGTGGCCTGATGAAGCTTTTCGTGGTGTGTACACACTGTGCTGTCCCCACGCTAAAGGGCTACAGGGAAATTAGCAGAGGACAAGTCAACGTGGCCTCTCCCAGGATGGCTGAGCTGACTGTAGGAACAGTAGAAAATTAGAATCTCCAGCCTGCGATTTCAACCACACTAGCCATAATCACCCAGACCCCTGAGAGACCAGCTCAGAAGCCATGGGACAGGGCTCCTGGGACTCAGGAGTCTTCGTCGAGACCCTGCCTGACCTGCAGATGCTGATGGAAAAGCCCAGACTGCCAGGCAATTAGGTGTGATGCTCGGCACCCGCCTGCAGGTCCCAGGAGCCATCTGTGAATATCGCGTTCATAAGGCCCTTTGGACGGCCTTGGAGAATTGATGGAGGCAGAGACAAGCCAGCCAGGCGAGGCGGGAGATGAAACTCCAGCATTAAATAAACCGAGGGAGCAGCTGCTCCAGTCTACAAAGCAGGATGGGAATGAAGCATGAGCTCAGGACAGATCCTCTGAGGCGTCGCAAGAGAGGACATTAACCACTCTGGGGCTGGCAAGCACATCCTACCTATGGGAAACTCTGGCACACCACCTGCCAAGTGCTGGCCATGTGCTGGGCACTGGGGTTGGAGATAAGCAGACAGGTCCATGGCCACAGCAGGCTCCAATGGAGGGGAGAGACTACCATAGTCCATGGTGCAGATGCCTCTGTGGTAACTTCAGATCCTGGTGACCCAAGCTCTGTGGAGAGACTTAATTAAAGATGTATGCCCATGCCCATGAGAGAATCAGACAATGAATCCTTTTATTGAGGACACAGCATGCCTGCACACACATGCACGCACACACACACAAACCCAGAATCACCACAGGAAGAAGCACTGCTGATGATTTCTCTCAAATCCTGCATTCCCCTCAGACTCTTGATCATTTACCCTCCATCTCCCAAACTGTTTCATGCCAACAACCCACAATCTTCTCATCCCCCTTTTCTTCTCCTCTCTCCCCACATCCTAACCCCCTCTGCTAATCTTTTGAGTTTCAACTTATAGGAAGTAACCAAAAATAGCTAATTACAAAAGCCAAAACAAACAAAAATACCTTCCTTTCTCCCTTTGAGTGGCTCTTGGCTCTTACATGTCTTTATCAATAAAGTTTTATTGGGACAGACAACTGGTTTGCTTATGTCTTAGTCTTATGCATGGCGATTTCAGGCTCCAGCAGTCGACCTAGCGTGTTCTATAGACAAGCCACCTCAGTTTACTAAGGTCAGTGTTGCTTTGTTTCACAGTAACTTAATTTTAATTGTTCTGGGATAATCTTTTTGTACTCTGAGATGTGTCTTTGCCAAGGCACCTTCTGGTTGGTTTAATAAAGAGTAGAATGGCCAATAGCTAGTCAGGAGAGGATAGGCGGGACTTCCAAGCAGAGAGAGAGAAACTGGGAAGCAAAATCTAGGCATGCAATTTCACCAGCAGACTGGGAGCAAGTCGGAGGTACTGTACTGAGGAAAGGGGGAAGCCATGCGGCAGAACGTAGATGGAGAGAAACAGGTTAATTTGAGTAGTAAGTGCTAGTTAGGAACAAGCCTAAGCTAAAGTTCAAGCTTTTATAATTAATAAGAAGCCTCCATGTTGTTGTTTGGGGACTGGAGATCCAAAGATAATTCAACAGGAAGGTATGCAACATTTAACAGTACACTCCTGACTCTCAGCCTCCCCCAGTTCAGCAACAAAAAAAAAATTGTGTAGACAGTCTCTCTAACCATGCATCATCTCCTCAGTGAGACATATTGCTGAACTAAGCCTTCCCTGGGTAGACTCGACATCATTGTCTTTCAAGAGAGCCTATTTCTTTCCCTCACTGGGATAGTTCAAAATTACTGTTTGTTTAGAGGCTGTCTCCTCCACTTTTTATGTCCTAAGATTGGTGCTTGGGACCGGGAAGCTGGTAAACTTTTGTTGAGTGAGGAGATGGACAGGTAGATGGATGGATGAGTAGATGCATGGCGAGCGAATACAAAAATAAGTGGAGGGGATGCAAGAAGTGTAGATGTGCAGAGGGAAGGATAAAGGAATGATGGGTGAATGGAAGAAAAGACGGGGGTGGATATATGAATAGACAGATGGGCAAATGGAAAGGGGTGGAGCACGGATGAGCGATTGGGTGGTAGCAAGGATGAAGAGCGCAGTCAGCGTCAGATTAGAAGTGGAACGGATGGACATTGCAGACACCAGTTAGGACACTGCTGGTTACTTCAGTATGGGAAGGAATCGGCACACGAGAAGGGAAGATGGTGATAATTCAAAGATTCCATGAACTGTTTGGGTGGTGGGTCAAACCAGCTGTGCTGTGCAGGACAGTGGGGAACATGAGCCTGCACATGTTGTTTATGGCCTGGCCTGAGCCCTCAGTCCACTAGCACCTTGCTGAGGAGCAAAAGCTTTGTTTCTTGAATTATCTGCCTGCTGTCCTGAGGCAGGTCCAGACAGGAGCAGAAGAGCAGCCCCAGGCAGCCCCAGAGGCTCCACCTGGGGTCAGAAGAGACCAGAGCTCATGGACACCTCATGGCATGACTGATAATGCTGCTAGGGCCTGTGGTGCTGGGTAGGGTTGCTTAAAACCCTCAGAATGTGGAAACACAGGCCCAGGACACATCACACAGTGTTAAATGGAACATCCAGGGCAGGAGAATGAAGCTAAAGTAGAAGCAGGGGACAAATATGGACATTTTTGTAACAATTAGATGAAAAAATACAAAACCGGATCTCCTGAACCCTGGGGTCATGGCATGTGTAGGTTGTCTGGGTATCACATAGATGGGGGAGCTGCAGGTCATTCCATTTTCAACATCCCCCACTACGAGAGAAAACTCACCTCATATCACTAATTTGGACAAAGACCAGAAAAAAATTTAAAGCATGATTTATCTCAAGTGTTTATTGCTTTCACATCATCACAAAGCAGTTTGTCTATAGAACACGCTAGGTCGACTGCTGGAGCCTGAAATCGCCATGCGTAAGACTCAGACATAAGCAAACCAGTTGTCTGTCCCAATAAAACTTTATTGATAAAGACATGTAAGAGCCAAGAGCCCCTCAAAGGGAGAAAGGAAGAGTACTTTCGCTTTGTTTTGACTTTTGTAATTAGCTATTTTTGTCTTTGTTGCTGCTGGAGGTGGTAGTAGTGAAAATTTTGTTTTTGTTGTGTTGTTTCATAACACACTGAATCTGCTTAAGGTTGTCCTCATGGGTTTCACTTGAGGCTGAACTGGAGGATAGGAAACCCACCAGAGAACACATTGCTCCCAAACATTCCTCCCCGGCCCTGCAACCTTCTCTTGCCAGTGTCTCCTTAGTATGTGTTGGGGCCTGAAGACCGTATTCCCCACATGCTGAGGCTGAGGCTAGCTGTGTCTTGTGCTGGTCCTATTTAGGAAAACACAGCTCTATTGAATCTACGATGGCCACAGCCAGATCAAGTTAAGTCAGCACTTCACAGGACTCCCCTCTTTTTTCTGGCTTTTACTGCCTTCTTATTTTCCTTTCCTCTGTGTTTCCCAAGCCTTGGTGCTGCTGGCTTCATGAAGATGTCCCTTGTGTGGGTTGAGAACCGACGTCCTTGCTCACAGTGCTTCAACAGTATCCTCCCCATTGCTGCTGCCAACTGCAAAAAAAAGGTTTTCTGACCAAGGTTTCAAACAGCCCAAGGGTATAATATAATCATAAATATTTAGAGGGCCATTTGACAACATACCCTTCATCAAGATAACAATGGCAGGTTCTACCCCAGGCCACTGTCCTCCCCAGCCATGGACTTTTGACTGTGGTTACAATGCCAGGCCTGAAATTCCCTCCTGTGGAACAGGCCTTAATTCCAATCTGAAACCTGTCAATGACTCTGTAGAGGTCATGCTACTGTTCCTACACTGGAGACCTCATCCTGCACGGCAGGTGCATATTGGAACACACAGGTCCAGCGATGGGTAAAGCTGCCCATCCCTCTTCTCCCCTCAGCACCCTGTACTGCACCTTCTGGAACTATGAACGCTAAGAAGCTTCTTCATTAGTATCAGATTGTTTTCTACATGTCTTAGTTCAGTTTAATTTAATTTAATTTCTATGTGTTGGTGTTTTACCTACATATGTGTCTGTGTACCACGTAGGAAGTTAGCCTCACGGAAGAGGCTGTGCCTGGTGCCTTCAGAGGCCAGGAGAGGGAGGTTGTTAGAACATGGTCCAGGAGCGAAGCTATGTGAGGAGAATTCTGAGTGCTTGTGAGAACACTCCAAGGAAACAAGAGTTTCGTGACCTCTGTTTCTTCAAAACATAGGATTGTTCTCAGAGCAAGTGGGTTTGCTCACCTATTGCCCCTTGCTGTTGTTAGTCAGAATGTTTACAGCCAGAAGCTCGTGTGAACTCTACTCGTGTGACACTCCTAAGGAGTATAAATTGTCTGATGCTCTGAATAAAGTTGGCTATTGCATGAGATTTTGGTCCGCCTCATTCAGAGGCTCTGTTCACCCAGGTCCCACTTCCTCTAGAGTGGTGGCAGATGCTGCATCCCCTGGGACTGGAGAAGTTGCGACCCACCATGTAGGTACTGGAAATTTCACCCAGGTCCTCTGGAAAAACATCCAGTACTTTTAGCCTCTGAGCCATTTCTCCAGCCCTATAATTTCTCTGTGTCTTACAGCCAAAGTGCGTGGTGTCTTCAGGGTTTCATCCTGTAATTATGTGGATAACAAAAGCTAATGGCAATAGCCTGTCTTGTTCTGGCAACCTCTGTGACCTCATGACCAATAACTCACGAGGTGCCTCTCCCATGCCTTGTACTCTGGGTTTCATTTAATAAACCATCTTCTGTAAATGACATTGTCCACCCCGGCTGAGTAATTCCATTGGAACTCCTTTTCTTTTTTAAGTTGTACTTTTAAGTTATCTTAGCAAACAGTGAGCTTCCATGAGGCTTTTTCTACCATTCTAGTTTTGGCTAAGGCACCCATTACCGCCAGCCATATTTCTCTCCCTCCCACTCTCACCCCCATTTAACCCTTTAACTCTTGCTATTCTCCCTTCTTTTATCTCACACCCATCCCACTATCCCTCCAACTGTTATGGTCTGAACTTGGTTTGTGAGTCATTAGACCCCAAATGGCTTTCCATGCCCACTTTCTTTGGGTTGTCCCTCCCATTCACCACGCTCTCCTCCATACTCCCCCACCCTCCATGCTTAAGCCTTTCTGCTTCTTCATTTTCTACCTCTCTGCTTTCATTTTACACATATCTTACTCTTACCCTGCCTCAATTCAGATGCCCGTCTCCCTAAAAGGCCCCTGTCTAGTTTCCTGGCTTCTGTGTGGTTCAACTAAAATACAAAAGATTTCTAGCAGGGACCTGTATAAGAGAGACCCAAAGTTGTCGGGTTTCTGGGCTTGACTTTCTGACTTTACACAGTTGTTGTAGCCCAGGCTGGTCCTGGTTCCTCTGCTGGCACCTCTTTATGTTCCGGGATTGCTGAGATATGGAACAACACCGGACTTTGGAAATCCCCCAAATTTGACCATTTCAGAGTTGTGGTGCACAGAGATCATGAGTGAGAAAGTCTAAAGGGTCCCTCACGAGAACTTTACCCTAAATGATGAACACCAACACAGAAAACCGTGGCCTCTTGTCCACCAAACCTGAAGTCTGACTGAGCCCTGCCAATCAATTAACCAATGCTGGTTCCACAGCAGTGCAGCCCACTTCCAGAGTCAAGCATCAACCACACAGGACTGTCCTCCTTTGCTGTGCCAGGCTTGCTGGGTGAGCCAGACCTGCAAGGGGGATAGCTCCCAAATCAAAGGCCCTGAAAGCCAGGCCTGCAAGCCAGGCGGACATTTGTGAATGCCTTCCCTGCTATTCCTGAAGTGTGCTCGATAGTGGGGTCTTTTCCACTCTGGCCAGTTTTATGTAAAGTCTTTCTTTCACCGTCTCACAGGTGGCAGCTTTTGTATATTTTGTGTTTTCTGTGAAGGGGTCTTCTGGGACTCTCCTTGTGACCATCATCTCTAGAAAGCTACAGTGGGTTTTCTGATGATCTCTCCAGATGGCTGGGTCCACAGACAGGTTTTCCTTCTTTCCTCCTTAGTAGCTTTTAGGAAAAACACACCTGTCTGTCTGTCTGTGTTGGTGAGAAAACAATGGGTGGGGGGAGGGAGGTCATCGTTCTGGGTACTTCTTGCTGCCATCTTGGAACTTTACATCTCCTGGGAAATACTGATGCGAACAAATGTGAATTTCAATGGAAGAGCATGCAAACATTTTCGGGGGAGCAATGTCTCTCTGTCCATCAGTCAGCGTGATCGCTCTTGCTGCTGCTGCTACTCACAATGCTCACAGAAGACTGAACCGAGGGCCTGGTTCATGCAACCCAAGTGTTCTGCCCACTGAGCTGCATTCCCAAGCCGCCTTCTTTTACTTTTTATTTCATTTTTTTTCCTGCAAGTCTTATGTATCCCAGGATGGCTTCAAATTCACCACGTAACCAAGTATGACTTCGAATTTCCAATCCTCCTGCTTCTCTCTCTCCTTAGTGCCAGGATGATAGGAATAAGCCACCACTCACGGTCTCATAACGTTCCTGAGACACCCCCCCACCCCGGCCACCTCTGCCTCCTGAGAAACCACCAGATTCAAGTTCATACATCATTTTAAAACATGGTCATGAGCATCACTGTGTGTGGGGATGTATGTATGTGGGTGTATGTGTTTATGCATTTTTGTGTATGTATGCGTGTGCATATATATGTATGTATGTGTTTATGCATTTTGTGTATGTATGTGTGTATATATATGTATGTGTGTATATGTGTGCATATATATGTGTTTGTGTATATGTATGTGCATCTGTGTGTATGTATATATGCATTTTGTGTCTGTATATGTGCATATGTGTATGTATATATGTGTTGGAGGGAGGGGTCGCTTGTTCATCCCGGCCACCCAGAACCAAAATAACCACACATAAACTGTATTAATTAAAACACTGCTTGGCCCATTAGCTCTAGCTTCTTATTGGCTAACTCTTTCATCCTAATTTAACCCATTTCTTTTAATCTGTGTATTGCTACATGACAGTGGCTTACCAGCTAAAGTTCCCAGCATCTGTCTCCTGCGGCTTCATCACTTCTCTCTGACTCCGCCCTTCTCCTCCCATGCTATAGGCCAAGCCAGTTCTTTATTCATTAACCAATAAAAGCAACACACAGATAGAAGGACCTCCCACACCATATATGTATTTGTATGTACATGTATTGTGTACGTGTGTATGTATATTTGTGTGTATGAATATACATATGTATGTGTGTATGCATGTATATTTTATGTCTCTGTGTGTGCACATGTGTGTTCATGTGGGTGTGAGCCATGGCATGCTGTGAAGTCAGGTTCTCACTCATCACCTTTATACAGGTTCCAGGGGTCACACTCAGGTCTCCAGGTCTGTGCAGTTCAGCAAGAGCCATTACACACTGAGCAGTCTCATGAGCCTTCAAACATGCTTTGGAAAGATACATATCTGGGCACCAGCACCAAAGAAAACGGGTACATTTTCTGAATGGTGAGGCTGGGAGGTGACAAGGCCCCTCCAGGAGTGAACCTTAGAAGTCTGCCCTTTTTCCACTGAGCCAGGGGCTTCCAAAGTCAACCCAGGCTAGCTAGGTAGCAGGAAGGAATGTGCGTTGGGGAGGAAGCACAGAAAATACCCATTCTTTTTTAATCTGCACATTCATAACAGAACTGTAAGTATATAATGTTATGGTTATTTAACTGACGTGTGTACTTTGGAATGTTTATAGCCACTATAAATCAGGAGGCTGCCAAACCAGGGCAGCGGCCACAGGTAGACAGTCCAAGGAAAACGTCTAAAATAAATAAAACAACCAGACAGCACCAACATTCCAGCCCCAGCCAGAGAAGGGAAAATGAAGCAGCCCTTGTCCAAATTCAGGCACCCCACCCCCCAAAAAAATGAGTTCTCTGGGAATGAGGGTGGCTGTGGCCTCCTGGCAATAAAGATGCCAAGTGAGAAAAAAGTTATTAAACCAGAAAGAATAAAACGGCTGACCCCAAAGAACAGCTGGACCTGCAGGCCCTTGTCACAGAGTTTCTTGTGACAGCCCACAGTGGCAAACTGACTTCTCTGTCTGCGGTTCCCTGTGCGGGAAGCTGCAACACTACGGTGTTTATTTCCCTATTTATGACTTCTGCCCAATTTACATTATCTGAAGCAAAGGATTTGCATTCCCCAAGGCAGAAAATCCTATGGATTTACAAAGTGTTCGATGCCTGCCCTCAGTAATTTTTTTTTCGGGGCTTAAACTACTTTTATATCTTGACCAGTGGCTTGTAAAATGCACATCACATTGAATTCTAGCTAGATAAGCATCCGGCCATTAAAACTCTGTGGGCCTTGGTCTGAAGGCAGCAGCCATGCAATCCTGGACACCTGAAGCTGTCTGTCCTTTAATCCCCACGCCTGCCTCACCTCACAGTGGAAAGGTGAGGCCTGAAACTCAGGCTTTTGTTTGATTTGAGGGTTTGAGAAAACACCTTAGAGCCCCTCTGCTGGCCTTCAGGGCAGAAAGAAGATGGTTAGGTGCTAAGAAGAAAACTATCAAAAGCGAAAAATTAGCAACTGGGGATTAATCTCACCCAAAAGGACTTGGAGGCAGTTTCTCTTCCTCCAGGGAAGGACGTTATGCTCTAAGACACTGGGAAGAAGTGTCTGGGCTGTTTTTCCCAGTGCCTGAGAGGATGGCTGCACTTTTAGGGTACTTTCTACCCATGCCGCTATTGTTAAGTTAAATTTTTCTTTGTTTATCAACTCAGGAACATGAACAGACTTGGGATTTCCCAGTTCTAAGGGTCTAGGAGGGTGGTGCTGGTCATCTCTCTGCTCAGGAGGCCCTGGAATGACTTCAATTTCAAGGCCTGCCTGGACTATGGAGTGTGTTTACGGCTAGCCTAGGTAACTGTCTCCACATCAAAAGCAAAAAGGCTGGGGCCATGGCTCTGCAGTAGAAAGAGAGGACCATTGCAGCCCCGGGAATAAATGTCAGAGGAGGAAGGGAAAGACAGAGAGAAAAGAAAGCGAGGAGGGAGTGCATTTTCTACTGCTGCCTTGAGGCTCTGAAAAACGGTTTTAAATTTTAAAATAAGACAGAGCTCCTAAACCTACAGCAAGGAGCATACAAAGAACTATCCAGAGCAGAGACCCTGGTACCTTTCTATCTTTAACAGTCCCTGCATGCACTGCGATTCTGACCCGAAGACCAACCTTCAGAACAAAAACAACAAAAATTACAGCAATGTTGTACTCATGGTCTGAAAGTCCTGCTGTGAGCTGGCACTGAATACCGGAAACAAGCACGGGTGTCCTTCACAGCCAGCTCCTTCAGCAGAGCATCTCACACCCAGGGTGTGCTGGGGAGTAGTTTTCCCAGGCCTCTGTGGTCTTGGGAAACTTCGGGCTGTCATGGCTGGAGAGCAGGGACTTGATGGATGGCCCTCTCCTTGAGCTGTCATCCAATGAGGATCTAGGAGGCAGGATGGTGTGCCCTTTCACCCTTCCACCCCACCCCTTGCAGCCATGCTGTCTGACCCTGGGAGGGAAAGAACAGGGCTGCTTAACACTGCTTCTAAACAGGACAGACAGGAATTTAGATAGTAGAATTCCAGATGTTGGTATCTGTACCCTTGGATCATAATTACATTGCATGAAAATTACTACAGACAAACAAATTTTTAAAAAACAAAACTGACCCTAGAAGTTAGATTTACTGCCCCCTCTTTGTCCTCTATCTGACTCTTCATGTGGCCTGGTCTCTCATCAGTCCTTGATGATTTATTATTAAGAGACCCAGAGGGGACACAGCCCTGCCACTCTGTAAAGGTCACATGGTTAGTAGAGACTTTATCCGGGCCAGGGGCTGCCCTCACACACCAGAGGGAGACCCTCATGAAGTTAATCAACAGTCAGCCAGAGCAGGTCAGCGGCCAGTATTATAGTGGAGGAGGGCAGCTGACCTTGCGCTGATCCATTTTCCCCACCACCCACCCATTCCCAGCAGAGAGATCCCTGTTTTCAGAACGACTGCAAAGCTGAACCCACCCTGGGATTCCATTCACCATGGAATAGCACCTTTACAAAAACCCACTTAGCTCAGACAGGCTTTTGTTCTTCTCCCCCAGGGTAGGGGAGGAGCTTCGTCTGGATCTGCTGCCAGCCCAGGAGGAGCATACTAAGATCCCAAGATAGCCAGGTAGGAATAAAAGGTTAAAGGAAGGCGAAAGGTCAACTCCAAGCTGCTCCTCTGCCCGTTTCTGTCCATAAGGCAAGTATCCTGGAGCTGCCTGGGATTGAAGAGGTGGCATTTCTCAGTCTTAGCATCCCTGAACAAGCGAAGCATCTTGATGATCCTGAAGGAGGGAGCCTCATCTATATGGACCACAGGCAAGAGCCACATTAATTCTAACTAGCACATGGCATAGCAAAGCACCCACATGGTAATTCATGATGAAGCCAGGGTACCCAAGCCCCCACAATTTCCATTTTAGTCTTGTTAAAGGGCCTCAGCTGGGATCTGGGGAGCTGGCCCCTTTGGTAAATCATGAGGACTGAGAACCCGCATAGAAAGTTGGGTGCATTGGGTGCAGCTAATCTGCCAATCTCAATGCTGGGAGATGGGGAGATGCCTACAGCTCACTGACCAGCCAGCCTAGAAATTGGTGAGCTCCATACTCAGTGAGATGTGCCGCCAACATCTATCTCTGCCCTAAAAATAAACGAGCACACCAATGCATACAGTACACATGTGAACAGGCATGCACACATCATACCACATACATAAATGCACTTACGTATACATACAAGGGGTTCAACCAAAAAGTCCAGGCTGCCCTTGAAAAGCCTGCTTGGGGCTACAGTTTTTAAACAGGTGCAGGAAGGAGCATTATGAAAGGAAAACCATTTCTGACAATCACTATTATAACTCTACCAATAACGCTGGGATCATAGCTCAGTGGTAGAGTGCCTGCCCAACATATATAAGACCCTAACTTCAATCTACCAGCATAAAATAAGCACAGATGCCCAGAAACACCAAACCTAGCTCTCTACTCATTCCTTCTGTCCACAAAAGAGATCAGAGAAAGACAGACAGTGAGATGAGCTCACAGCTCTTAAGCAAGGGACCCTTGAGGCTGGGCTGATAGCTTTGTTCCGCTAAGTGGGTCTCATTGGATGGTCCTATTGTGAAGTGTCCAGGGCCACTGTGTGTGGGTAGAGGAAGAAGCCAGAATAAGGTCGATGACACACATCACGAGCTCCAACTCTCCATTAGTGTTGCAGAAAGGTTTTTCTTCAAAAGGATGGCATGGGTAGCTCAGCGGGTGCTGTCTTTATATGGTCTCCTCCCTTTTCAAGAGGCCAAGGGGACTCTGCACCCAGCCTGCCTTCTTTGTGGCAGTAAACACTCCCTGCAGCCATGTGTCCTCCATCTTCAGCTTCCTACACAGGCTCTCTCTGACTTTTAGGAAAACCCTAGCAATGACAGACAATGGAGGAAGGTCTCTCCAGAGTGAAAGATCAAAAATTGGGCATCAAGCGTCCAGTGGTGGAGGGTTTGACACTATTACTGTAACCATGACCCAGAGAGTCTCCAGAGCCAAGTGGGTCCTCATTGGCTATCAACCACTTTCTTCCTAGCCCGTATTCCTAAATCAGAGAAGGGAGGATAGAGATGCAGGGGGCAGGGGGACGGCAATCATCAGGATCACGGGGCTAACATTGATCATTTCAGCTTCTCAGGAGAATGGGGGGAGAATCCCAAGTTCAAAGTCTGCCTGGCTTACAGAGTGAGTTCAGGTCAGTTCATGAAACACTGAAACAAAATTAAAACATGAACAGAGCTCCATAGAGTAGTTTTCTAGCATGCCCAAGGCCCTAGGTTCCATATTCAGCAATAAGTAAACAAATAAATAAAATTAGGAGAGACCTAATTAATATCTCTCCTCGGATCAGGTAGGGAAGCCCAGTGTATTTTTCAGTATCGAGAGGAGAAAATTTCTGTTCAAAATGCATGCAAATGCCTCCCAAGACACACTCCAGGGCATCCCCAAGTACTGAGACCAGCCAGTGCTTCAAAAATCCTCAGAGAAGACTGGATCCCAAGGTCTTAGTGGTAAGGAAGTAGACAGATGGAAGAAGAACTGCAGAGAAGTGGGACTCCCCTGAGGTCATGGGGTGAGTTAGGAAGGAATCATGAGTTCCCTTCTGGTCCCTAATACACAAGAAGATGGCCCTGGGGACTTGAACCAAGAAGCTCAGTTATAATTCTATTCTGCCAACAACTGTGTCTGCTCTTTTGAAAATGCAAATTTTAGGTTGCTGGGATGGAGGAAGGGAGGCATGCAGTGCCCTTCAGAGGTGTTCTTGGAGAAGGGCCCAAGTCCTTAACTTGGCCCCAGAGCCAGATGGTATTGACTGACCTGAGACATTTGGCCACCATACCAGCTCCGTGTCTGGAACCCCACCCTTTCCCTGTGTTTGCACTCCAGGTACAAGGCCTCCACAAAGTTCTCTGTCTCTCTGTGTGTCTCTCTCCCCTTTGACCTTTTAGTTTGTCCCGTGTCTTTAAGCTTGGCCAGGGCTGAACACCAAACACACGGAAGTTAGCACTTGGACCCTGCTCATCTTGGTGAGGCAGAGGGAGCACAGTTCACACACAGAATCACATGGCCTTTTTAAAACAAAACACAAAAAAAACAGTATTTATATGTGGGATGAGTAAATATGTGCATGTGTATGATTGCTCAGCAAGGCCAGAAAAGGGTCTTGGATCCCTCTGGAGCTGGGGTTACAGGTGGTTGGGAGCTACCCAACCAGCGGGAGCCTGAGCAAGGAGCTCCCCTGACTGCTGAGTCGCTCTCCAGCCCCTCGTGTGACTGTTTAAAATGTGCACACACTCACAGTACCAAGACTCACAGGATCCTCTGCACAAATGAGAAATGGCCCTGCCTAGAGAGGGGCTGGTGGG
Source organism: Bramus lutescens (assembly GCA_001685075.1). Classification (NCBI taxonomy): domain Eukaryota; kingdom Metazoa; phylum Chordata; class Mammalia; order Rodentia; family Cricetidae; genus Bramus; species Bramus lutescens. The sequence continues at coordinate 27,945 of LOEQ01006069.1, forward strand.
CAGCTAGCATGGAGGCAGGGAGGACAGGTAAGCTCCAACCCAGAGCCTGAGAAAGAAGCCTCGATGTAGGGCTGACTGAACAGACCAAGGTGGATGAGCCTCCCAGGGTCAGGGTCCTTGCCTAGAGCCCTCTGACCTGTCTTGTCTGTTGCCCTTATCACTTCCTGTGGGGTGACTGGCACCCAGGCCTAAGTCCTGCACTGCAGCTCACCACAAATCATATGTAACCCTAGGTGTCACATGCCCTCCTGTCACCCACTTTATTCCTTCATCAATGTCACTGGGTCTCCCAAGATGGTTCTTCCTCACCCTTCTTGTCTGTGCCCTTGGTACCTGGCATGCCAGTGCAGGCTCAGAGGGAGCTGGATAGGGGTGAAGAAGGCTCAGCCGTATGCAGTTTGCCCATGCTTTTTGGTGATGTTTGGGCCTTTGTTCATAGGATGTGCCATGCCCTAGGCTCAAAACTGGGAACATTCCTGGAGGAGAAGGAAAGGAGCTAGCTCACATCAAAGCTGAGAAAGAAATGCTAAACTGGCGGCCTCTACTAGAGACAGGTCATATCATACAATCTAAGGCAACCGAAGACCGGAAGGGATACCTTAAAACCTCCAACCTGATTATGAACCACTGTCCATCAGGGGGAGCCTGCATTGGAAGAATGGGCATTCTAAGTCCAGAAGGGGAACCCACAGACAACAGACCCTCTTCCCCCTTGAGAGTCTTTAAGCTACCCTACCTTCCAGCTGGGCTGACCCGAAGAGCAGCTAACAGGGGCACTGTGTCAGAGGGCAAACAGTCACTCACAGGGGAGTGGAGACCACAGCTCCCTGTTCACTGTGGCTTTCTTAATATTCCTGGGTGTATAGCTAGTTGTAGTAAGAGGAGCAGCGGGCTGCATCCCACCACCTGGCTAGCTTAACCCCCCCCAAAAAAATAACCACACAGAAATTGTATTAATTAAATTACTGCCTGGCCCATTAATTATCTCTAGCCTCTTCTTGGCCAACTCTCACATCTTGATTTAACCCATTTCCCTTAATGTGTATTGCCACTTGACTGTGGCTTACTGGTATGAGTCTAACCAGCGTCTTGGGCAGGAGAATCATGGCATCTGCCACACTGCCTTCTTCCTCCCAGAATTCAGTTCTTTTTTCCACGCCTACCTAAGCTCTTCCCTATCAAAAGGCCAAGGCTGTTTCTTTATTCAACCAATGAAAGCAACACAAATACAGAAGGA
>LOEQ01006069.1:39784-50817 GCA_001685075.1 Bramus lutescens
GAGAGAGAGAGAGAGAGAGAGAGAGAGAGAGAGAGAGAGAGAGAGACTGGTCCACTTGTATGTGTGTAGGGGCGCATGTACACACACACACACACACACACACTTGCATTTGAGCATGCAAGGCCAGAGGTTGATAGAGGAAGCCTTCCTCAATCCCTCTCTCTTTTTTTTTTTTCTTGAGACAGAATCTCTCACTGACCTCAAAGATCACAGAGTTTTGGGCTAGTCTGGCTGCCCAGTTTACTCCAGGGAACAGAACTGTCCTAATTAGAGTTTCTATTGCTATGAAGACACTCTACGACCATAGCAACCCTTATAAAGGAAAACATTTAATTAGGCTGGCTTACAGTTTCCAAGGCTTAGTCCATTTTCATCCTGGTGGAACATGACAGCATGCAGGCAGACATGGTGCTGGAGGAGGAGCTGAGAGTAGAGGAGGAGCTACGTCTTGGTCCACAGGCAACAGGAAGAGGTCTGAGACACTGGGTGAGGCTTGAGCATATGTGAGACTTCCAAGTCCACCCCCACAGTGGCACACTTGTCCCAACAAGACCATGCCCACTCCAACACAGCCACACCTCCTAATAGTGCCACTCCCCATGAGCTATGGGACCAATTACGTTCAAACCACCACGAGAGTCTCTCACTGAACCAAGAGCTCACTGATTGGTTAGGCTAGTCTGACTGCCCAGCATGCTCCAGGGAACCTCCTGCCTCTGACTCCTGAGCTCTGTGTTACAGGTGTATACCACCACACCCAACTCCCTTCATGGCTGCTGGGGATCTGAACTCAGATACTCATGATGGGACAGCAAGCCCTTTACCCATGGAGCCAGCTTCCAAGCCCAGATGATATTTATTATGATGAATAAGATGCTGGAGCTGCTTTTAGCTCGAGCAACAGCCATGAGGAGACACCAGAAGCTCAGCTCCCACTTACACGAAATGCTTCTCACCACAGTGAGACAAAGATCACGCAAGAATAAGCGTCATCTATGTAGCTGCCCATGAGTCCCATTCAGTGCGTGCCTTAAAAAACCTGAGGCTCTCCCACTCACAGGCTAAGTAGGCATGGATGATCATCTAAAACATGACACATGGAAATGTCTGGAACAGGCAAGTCTCTAGGGATAGAATGCAGACTAGAGCGTACTTCAGGTAAGGAGATGGTGGTAGCAGTGCAGGGATCATAGCTGAGTGGAAAGGGGTTTCTCTAGGCCAGATGGTACACACCTGGAATCCCTGTACTTGGGGGGCTGTGGAGTGGAAAATCACAAGTTCAAGGCCAGCCTAGTCTATATGGGGGGCTGCCTTTCTCAAAACAGTTGCAGAGTTTCTTTTAAAGGTGGCAAGGATGCTCTAGAATGGACAGGGTGATGGTCATACACTGTGTATTGTATATTTATATACAATAAAAAATGCCAAGACTTTCACTTTAAATATCTGAACTGCTCACTGTGTGGCTTGCATGTCAACAAGGGTTAGAGGATGTGAAAAAGAGAGGACTTGGGGGTGGACAGATAGTAAATAGGGAAGGGGTAGAGGAGAGGAAGAGAGAAAAGAGGAGAAAAGAGACAAGTTCATACCAGGCTCCTGACAGACCTGCCTGCCTTACAAGCTCCATGCTATGTCCCAACCTCCATTCTTATCATCCGCTCTGGAGTCTTAGAAGTTGGTGAGCATACTTACCCCTCTTCCTGACCCCATGGGGTCCCTTTCCAAAAGTGTGAGCAGATGAGGTGCTTTCAGACCATATCAGCAACAAAAGACTGTATTCCTGTGGGTGATACCTCCTAAAACTAGTGTGTGTGTGTGTGTGTGTGTGTGTGTGTGTGTGTGTGTGTGTATGCGTGTACACACACACACCATGGCAGACAGATGCAGATGAAGGGTTTCAGGCTGACCTGTCTGGGCAGTCATTTTCTAAGATCCTATTAATTCGCTTCCACATCACAGCTCTTCCCTGATCAGTTGCTGTGAGGCACCATCTTCTAAGCCACCCATTAGCACCGAGAGTCCAGCTCGAAACAGATCTAACTCTCATTTCCACTGCTGTTTTAGACACAACAACCCGGACAGTGTCTGTCTCGATGGGGAAGAAGGCACACGAAGCACTGTGTTTCAGTGATTTGCTTCTCAGCATGCAGTTAGACTGTGAGTAAGGAAAACTGTCTTTCTTGGGTCACAGCCCTAGAGATCATCAACAGAACCCAAACATTTTGTTTGTTAGTGTACACAGGCATTCCAGGGCAACGTTGATTGGGCTTATCCAGCCAACGTCCAGCTTGTAGCCTCCCGAAACGGGGCCTAGTAACTTCTCTCAGGGGTGTATTTTCTCCTTGGCTTGAGGCCTCCTGCAGCCCACCCACGAAGCGCTCCCTGATCATATGTTGATCCTCTGGATACTAGCTTGAATTCACTGGTGGGTGAAATGCTGTGCACCAATGTACAGAGTGTGCCCCTTGCTGACTGTCCTCAATGGGGCATCATCTGATGACCTCAGGTCTCCAACAAACAGCAGGAATGTGGAGGTGAGCCTGAAGCATCAGTGTCTGGTTCGGGAGGGTGGGAAAGGCTGGCTGAGCAGGCCTTACTCTTGGCTAAAGCTCTGGAAAGAACTGGATGAGAGAATAGGCACAGAGCTCCAAGGCCACACGGGGCCCAGGCAGAAGGCTCAGGGCNACAGTGAACCTAATTACCATGTTCCTAAGATAGCAGATGAATATTGAGTATCTTTTTAGAGAACCGGTATGAATTGGGAAATGTTGCACAGAAACAGCCTGTTTGCCACACGCCCTCTTCTCTGTCTCCCAAGTTTGAGCACCCCCTCATTGACTTCATAAACATTCACACAGGCCAACAGGGCTTCAAGTTACACAAGAAGAGGGAGAATTTCAAAGAGCAGGCTGGGTCTCAGGGTCTTCTGAAGCTCCCAGAGGAAAACCAGAGTCTTAACCCAGACATGCAGTGTTCAGCACGTGCAGACAGCAAGCCCAGAGGAAGGCAGACTGTCTACTTCTGGAGGGACATAGTACAGGAACTATGGAAGCGAGGAGGAGGAAAGACCCCCTGGGATAAAACTGGGATAAAACAGGTCCAGTTGTGGTCTGGAGCACAGACTGCTATTGAAGGTCCAGAGTCCACTGTGCTCTACAGATGCTGAGAAAGGCTCAGCCAGAGGAGGAGTGGATGCTGGGAGAGTGCCATGGTAGGAGCAAAGAACTCTCTGGGGGGCGTTGGGCATGGGGGAGGCATTTCTAGGTCCCTACACACTGCCCACAGCTTCTCACTGCAGATCACATTGCTATTGTGCATGGATTCTTTGTTTGTTTACACTTTAGGATACCTTGCTAGCTCGCACTGAAGTGTGCACACACACGCATGTACATTCCCTGGAATTAGAGTTACAGGAGGTTCTGAGTCACTATATGGGTGCTGGGAATTGAACTCTGGTCCTCTGGAAGAACAACCTGCTGTTGACTGAGGTTTCTATCCCACCGGGTCGTGCAGCCATTCATTCCCAAAGAAATACACTGAGGTCTACATTGATTATAAACTGATTGGCCCAGTAGCTCAGGCTTCTTATTAACTCTTATAACTTATATTAGCCTTTGGTAAAGGGGGAGCAGGCCTGATTTTCATCTCGCCCAGCTCCCGCATGGCTAGCTTATACCCCGAAATAACAACACATAAATTGTATTCATTTAANTTATTAACCAATGAAAGTAACACATAGACAGATGACCCTCCTACATCATTAGCCCATAATTCTTGTCTGTGTTAGCCACGTGGCTTGGTACCTTTTTTTGGTGAGGCAGTCACATTTTGTTTCCTCTGAGGCTGGGTCACAACTGCAGACTGAAATTTCCTCTTCCCAGAATTCTTGTTGCCCCACCTCTACTTCCTGCCTGGTTGCCCCACCTATCCTTCCTCTCTGGCCAATCAGCATTTATTTAAAATACAAGTGACAGGGTGCAGACCATTGTCCCACAGCAACCTGGTGCTCTTAGCATCTGCGTGGTTTCTCTACCCCCAACACAGTAGTTCATAAAGGTAACTTGGGGCTGGACATGTAGCTCAGTTGGGAGAGCATTGGTCTAGCATGAATGAAGCCCTGGTTCAGTCTCAAGCGCCATATAAACCGGGTGCGATAGTGCATGCCTGTCATCCCAGAATCTGGGAGGGGAGGCTAGTGGATCAGGGATCAGATGTGCAAGGTCATTCTCAAGTTCCAAAGCAACCCTTAGAGACTAGGTACAGTTCTATCTCTACCTGCATACTATGAAGTCTGCCCAGCATCCCCTCCCCACAGGACTTTTCAGAGAAACAACCTTTGGATTGCAGTTTTGGCAGGAGGGAGACAAGCTCACTACTTTAGAAAATTAAAATCCTCAGCCATTTGGGTTGAAATAAAACTCTTGACTCTGCCAAGAACTTCAAAGTCAGGATTAAAGGCTGTCTTTTTGAGATTCACAGGCACGACATGGATGGCTTTGGGTAGTTGCCTGCTTCTGCAGAATTAATAGCAACCATCATTCTCAAACAGGTCATAGTAACAGTACATACTGTGTGCTAAGGTCTCTGGCTGATAAAGTGGGTGGGGATAAGCTATTTCCATCCCCAAATTCACTAAGGCAGAACAGCTAACCCGGTAGAGCATGGGTAATGGTGTCTGGTTGTCTGTGAATTCCTCTCTAGTGGGGAGTGCCAGAAGTTAATGCACGTTTTTGGTGAGGAGGCACACCCAGAAATCTTGATGTTCATATGGATGGGTTATCATTGTGTTTATATTATCTCAATGGGGTGAGGAACCAGCTGGAATGTTAATGGACATTATGGAAGATGGGTGAATGCAGCTTTGGCAGGAGAAAGATGCTGGAGCTGTCCACTTCTACCTAGGTGAGGCTGAGAAAAACTGACCCCACTCATATCCAGGCCTGCTGGATCACCGCTCCATTCCGCCCTGCCCAAATAGGAGCCATATCAACATACACCTTCTTCCTTGTTAACAGGGCCTGGTTCTTTTTGTAAAACTCCAAAGATGGTTTTATTCCCTGGAAACGCCACGTTTATCCTCTGATCTTCCTCTGTGGGGAGACTGGTGTCAGCGCTCCATCGATCCAGCAGCCTGGCGTGCCCATGATTTCTCCAGAGCAGGCTGAGACAGCCCATAGATTCCTCTCCTCTCTGGGATGGATTAGCTACTCCTCATGATAAGATATGAAGTGCCGTGAAAATAAACTCACCATGGCTCCCATATGTCTCCACCCACCTATTTTCCTTTTCCTTTGGTTGCCGAGCATCCCTTCGAAATGATTAATATGATGTTTCATTTAAGTACAGAACAATCTAGATGCTGAATAGGAGGACCAGCACCCAGATGCCAGAAAGCTTGAAATTAAAGGGCTGCAGCCACAGAAAGTAGAAGATTGATTTCATTTTCTTATCTTATGCTCCCTTTTTATGCCTTTCCCAACGTAAAAGGGAGATTAATTAATCCAGGCGCCATCTTTCTGCTGGCAATTTTATATTATGTTTGACTACTTAATAGAAATCGGAGCCATAGCCAGGCGACGCTGAAAGCGTGTCCCAGAGGACCAGACAGAAGTCGGTGTGTCACAGTGTCAGGCTTCATGACTACTGTCAAAGCCAGAAGGCAGAGAGAGTAAATTCTGAGAGGCCTTCATTCCACAGTCATTTCGCGACTACTGCCACAGAGCCAGGCTGAGGTATCTCCTTACGCTGTCTTCTCCTTGAGAGAACTTGGGGCTGCTCCTGCTTGTGTTTTTTAGGGTGATTTGGAACCACAGTGAAATTCAGTAAATATTTATTGTTCAGTACCATCCTGGTTGTGGGGGGAATACCAAGAGAGGTTCAGCCACAGTGACTGCCATTGAAGACCTTGGAGCTAATTGAGAAGAGGACATCTTCGCCTGTGATTCAAGGCAATTACGGGAATGGTGTGCATTTAAACACTGTGAGTCTGTTTACCCACGTTTTTGTGCAACTCTCTCTGATACTGTTGGAATCTCTCAACAGCTCAGAAAGGAAAGTGGGGGGTCTATGATGAGACTTGCTTTGCAAATAATAAACACAAGCTCGGTGGATTAGGATGGGTTTCGCTTTACCAGGAGGGCAGCAGGGGCCTCAAATGCCCAGCCGTGTCCCCATGAGCCAGCTGTGCAAGCCAAATGCCCAAAGGTTGTAGGTGAGAGAAGCAGACAGGGCTCCCCTGGATCTATCCAGCTGAGAGCAGACCGTGCAAGAGCCTGACTCTCTTCGCCAGAGTCTTCCAACAAGGGGTCCTATCAGGGACAGTGGAGGTAGGCTCCTGCCCTGGATTTATCCATATGAGAACTGAGAGCACCCCAGTGCAGGAAGATGCAACATCAACTCCACCAGCCACCCTGGAGGTCACACAGCCCCTCAGTCAGCTCAGAGATCAAATCAGTGCTGGCCAGTGACTTCACAAAGGGGCAAGGCAGGTTTTAGGACCCCCTTGACTCTGGACTGTGTGTGGGCAAGCCTCTGAGCATGGATAGGAGCTGCTCATCTTTCCAGAGAGCAGCCTCCCCAGTTCAGCCCCCTTTACTTCGCTCTGTCCTCTTGTTCCAGGCTCAAAGGACAGATGACATCATTTCTCCTCAAGGCCATTAGAGACACGGATCGATGGCAAGAAATAAAGTTTAGATTTTTCAAAACTCTTTGCAGCAGATGGTCTCGGGAGACCAATTGCAGGCAAAAAGATGACAAGACTCCTAATTAAATATAATTAAATAAGCATTAAGGAGGAGGCTGCAGTCCGTGCCTCTCCCATATTAACCACAGTTCGCCAGAGAACCAAACCAAGAAGGCCATCCCTTGGTAGAAGTCATGTAAGCCCTGGTGACTAAGTCTGGGAAACAGCAGGATTAAGAATGCAGCCAGAGTCTGCAGGGATGTAGGATCAACACCAGAAAGATGATGGAGAAGAACAGACCCACACAGAAATGCCCATTTCGGGGACCATGCATGTTGTTAGCATTCAAAAGGATCTTCCACTCATACGCTATGTGACCTTAGAAACATTGATTTCTGTGCCTCTTTTCTTCCTGTAGGAGAGTTTCTTATAACAAAGATGCAAAACAAACCACACACGTTGTAATCTTTGTTTGTTTGAGACAAGATTTCTCTGTGAGTTCCCTGGCTGTCCTAGAACTCACTATGTAGACCAAGCTGGCCTCAAACTCACAGAGATCCACCTACCTCTGCCTCCCGAGTGCTGGGATTAAAGTGTGCACTACTGCTGCCTGGCTACACATTGTATTTTTAAAACTTTAACAGGGTCTACAAAGCAAGTTCCAGGACAGCCAGGACTATTACACAGAGAAACCCTGTCTTGAAAANAAAAAAAAAAAAAGTATAAACAAGCACTACAAAGTGAAAAAGTCATATATAAAGAAACCTACTGACCCTGAAGCAATATATTCCAATAGGCAGTCTCTATGAAACGTTGACTAAGTAGATGTTACTCTCCCATTGATTTACTATTTATTGATTTATTTATTTACCACCAGTCTAGAATCTGTTTTTTATACCTGGACAGCTTCTCTCCATATGGACCAACTGTACTTTCTATGCATAGGAAGTAACTACCATATTGGCTGGCCAGAGCTAATCCAAAAGCCAGATTTAAGAACAAAGCCTGGAGGTGGGGTGGGGGTGGGGGGAAAGTCTAGCTCAGTGGTGGCGCACTTACCTAACATGCACGGGGCTCAGGGCACTTAACTGTGCCTCTTCCCATCATTAGCACCCAGGCTATATGACATTAATAGCAGACAGCTCAGCTAAAAGGAAGAATGGCTATCCAGAGCTTCTAGCTATGATGTCTTCCCTTTTGAACCCCTATCATTAGAGCAAACAGGTGTGTTGGAGGGAGTGGGCATGAGGACCCGCCTCCTAACCAAGGAACTAAAGGCAATTCATGGTTGCTGGAGAGAAGAGGTCATTTTTTCTTTCGCAACATAGCTACTGGTAAGTTGTCCATGCCCCACTTGCCCATGCTCATGTGAGCAGCTCCAAATCAACTCAATAGGTCAACAGAAAGGGGAGAAACAGATGTGAAAGTGGGGGAGGGTTGTAAGGAAGAAGGGGAGTCCGAAGACCATAGGGAGGGGCTAAGATAGGGCAGTAGGAGCGAATATGCTCAAAATGCATTATATCCCATGCAAAAGGTGAATAAAATAAACAATGAAAGAAGCAGAGCCCAGGCTGAGGGGGGCTGTTTTAGTGCCTGCCCTGCAGTGCTCTGGGAACAAAGGCCAGCTCAGCCAGCTCTCCCAGCTCAGCCCTAAAGCAATCAGTGGCTCCCAAGATTAAAATTCACCCACAGCCAAATTCTGTTATAAACAGCTCCCCTCCACCTGCAGCCTGGAAGCCAGCAGATGCAGCCCCTCTCCTGGGCATACAGTGATGGAAACCCCTCCTCGCTCTGACGCCCCCGGCCTTTAAATCAGCCATGATTCTGGCCTGACACCGAGTTATGGCATGTTTACAGAGCTGCTGTAGGGCTCTGTAAATTTTGTGGCCATGGCTCATTCTCACCCAACAATCCAAATAAAAATAGCACTATTGATCACGAAGCCATCGATAACGTCAGCCCCAGAGCCGCAAGTGAGCATCTTTAATTGCCTCGTCCCTTTTAGGTCTTCAGATATTACCATACATGTCTGGGAGGCCAACAGCCTCTGGGTGTGGGGGAGAGAGACCTGTGCCGGGCACACAGACAGTGGGACTTCCATTTGGGGCCCGTTGTTAGAGCTCGTCAGGAAATGCAACCAATAATGCTTAACTTCTCTCATTGTGCGCCCCCTTCAAGCAATTAAGCTTTGTTTGCTGAAACAGAGAAGCAAAGTGGTGATACCCAATAAATTAATCAAGAAATAAGGAATGAAGGCCGCAGCGAGCTGGGTATTTGCACATCACACATGTGGGGCTCCAGATGCTGAGACAATTTTTACCGCTATAAAAACTAAGAAAGAGGAAACTAGATGCTGTTCCAACTGACAGGCAGCCCTCCCTGTGGCACAGAGATGTCTCAGCAGCTTCTGGAATCTTCCTCCCTCCCCTTCAGGGCCTGGAGGGAGAGAAAGGCTCCCCATCAGGGTCTCACACTTTTTTTTTCCTGGGGTCCGCAAAACTGTGTGAGATGTGAAGTGATCGTCTTGGCAATTTGACAAGAAAGCTGCAAAATCAAAATTAACACATGCTTCATTAAATGCCTGCCCAAAGCTGCAAGGCCGGCTCCACAGCATGCAGCCTTCCCCATAGAGGAATCGTAAAGTTTCATTACGTTTGAGAGAACAGGCACAGGGATTCTGACGAAGCCTATTGGTTATGGGGTAAATCACAGGTAATTGAGACTATGATAAATTACCCAGAGTCAGATAATTTAAAAAGAGAAATCATTAAACTTCTTTCACATAGCTTTACTGAAAACAAATGTTCATTAAAGTAAAGTGTGGGTGTGTATTAATTTGTTTGACGTGTTGGGGGTGATGGGAGCTAAGGAGGGGCGCAGAACAAGTTTGAGTGTGCATCTTCCAGAGGCTGCATCTGTTGTTAAGGATGTAGCTCAGCCCATACACGGCTTGCCTAGCATTCCCGAGGCCCTGAGTTCAATCCCCAGCAATGATAAACCAGGCATGGTAGCCCACACCTGTAACCCCAGCACTTGAAAGGTGGAGACAGGAGGATCAGAAGTTCAAGGTCATCTTCTCCACACAGGGATTTAGAACCCGTCTTTAAGGGGAAAAATGGGGGGAGGGTGGGCTCCAGAGTGGGGACCTGATCCTCATAGAAGTAGCTCAGGGAGCCCCAACACTTGACATGGAACACTTGACAGGGTCTGGAAGCCCAATGAGCCCTGGTTATAGGAATCAATTCTAAGTCTCTAGTAGTCTGGCCATGCTCCAAGGTCAGGATTATCATGTGTCCTTCCCCGTCTGCCCACAGTGAACTGAATTCTTTCCACATCTGTCTGCCTGCCCACAGCCAGGAGGACAAGCTGGAAATGACACCGGCTTAGGCACTGATACACTCACGGGTGTGCTGGGGAGCCCACTAACTGGAAGATCCTGGCTGATCTTACCTTCTACTGCATGACATGCTGTGGCAGCAGGAGAGAAGTGATTGCTCCTGGCACCTGAGGCCTGGAAGCCAGCAGGGCTGCTCGGCACCGCACAGTGTCGAGGAGGCCCTGCCATAGTGAGTGACCAAGTCCCAAGCACCAGTAGCACTGTGTGGAGAAACCCTACCTCAGAGAATATCCAGGCGAGCCTGCCTTCTGAGGACTCTCCCTGACAACTCAAGGAGGCCTGAGCAATCTGGTAAACTCTGGAAAAGCAGCACGCCCAGTTAGATCTTGGGACAGAGAAATGGTGTGGGTTCCCTTGAGAACTGAGGTCTAGGCACCTGTTGGGACTGGGTGTGTTTGTGATTGTATCAGACTCCAGTTGTAAGATGAAAATGATTTCTATTAATCACCCTTCTATAAGGGCCAGGTCTCAGAGCCATCTCCATAGAGACCACCCCTCCACAATGGCTACCCAGCAACCTTCCCTTCTGTCACAGAGGTTGCTTGTACATTTTTCTTTTAAGGAGACCTGACTATCTGCAGAGGCCTTCAGACTATTCTTTCAAACAAAATCACATCAGAAGACATTAATGACAGCTTGGGATGGAAAGGGATGAAACCATCCTCCATGCGACCTTCTTATTTGCATTATAATCACCTGGCCATCCTGAGAGGAGCCGGGATTGGAGATGTTCTCCAAGTGGCCCTGGGCTCGGTCACGGCAGGGCTGTGACAGCACCTTGGATTTATGAATTAAGTGGTGACCTTGTAAGTATTGGTTTGGAACCGTGTGATGGAGGCTGTGACAATGGGCATTGCGACACCTACGCTACTAGATGTAATTTGGGGGCCATGTGTCATGCCCACCCTCGTCCAGCAAGGAATGACGCAACACCGGAGCTCTTCTTGTCAGCGGTTT
>LOEQ01006069.1:67216-86715 GCA_001685075.1 Bramus lutescens
GAGGGGAAGGAGACACCAAGGAAACACAACAGGCTGAGGCACAGCTGCCCTCACTGACTGTGACAGCATGCACAGAGCCTGCACAGGTCTGAGGAGGTGGACACAGCCCTGTGTGCAAGACAGAAGCTTTCTCTTATTGTCAGCCACTTCCAAAGGGAAAATTAGTTTTCTCCAACAGAGTCACACTGCCCATAAAATCCACATGTAAGGGCGGGCCTCATGCCCAGCAGTACATGGCTAACTGAACAAGAACTCAGTGGTATTTTAGAGGATTATTGTCTCATAATGCTTTGTGTAGGAATAATACTTATTTTGCCTCACAGGTCTTTAGTTTGTCAATTATGGTTTGTGATTTTGTGTTTTTATGGGATTTCAGAGTGTGTAAGTGTGTGGGATGTGTACCTGTGTATGCACATTTTAATGCATGTTTTTTAATGCATCTCCTTTTACTTTTTTCCCCCTACTTGTTCAATTTGCCCTATTCTGATTTCTGAGTGTGTGTGTGTTTACTGTTTTTCTGATTTGTCATGATAGAGAGATAAAACAGGTGTGTATTTGGGTGGGTTGAAAGTAAGGATGGAATACTGTCCAACAATCATTGTACACTGTAAATATGTATTAGGTTCATTGTCTAATAAAGAGATGACTGGCTAATAGCTGGGCAGGAGAGAATTGGCAGGAGATCCAGACAAGGAGAATTATAGAAGAAGGACAGAGGCAGAATAGTCACAGGAATTGCTGAGGGAGAAAAACAAGCTGGATGACAGGAAAAGCCATGAGCCACGTAGTAATAAGTAGATTAATAGAAATGGGTTAATTTAAGTTGTAAGAGCTAGTTAGTAATAAGCTTGATCTCTTGGCTGTGAACTTATAATTAGTATTGAGATTCTGTGCCAGTTATTGGATAATTGGTGGGTAGGAAAGAAAAGTCTGTCTACAAGGGGAAGATCTGGAAAGATTTTAGAGAGGAGGAAACGTGATCAGAATATAATACATGGCAAATGTTTTTCAGCAATACAAATTAAAACTATTTTTAACAGACATTACATCATCAACAAAAGAAAAGCTGAAATAATAATTAGCTGATTATAGAAGTGAACTCTTGTCCTTGCTTAGACTGGATCTTGGTTCTTTGATGTCTTTATCAATAAAATTTTATTGAGACAACCACACTAGCATGCTCATGTCTGTGTCTTCTGCATGTCTGGTTTAGGTTACAAAGCAGTCTTTCTGTGTTCTGTATACAACACACTTCATTATGACATGGTAGCAACAAGCCTTTGATAGAGATTTGTGGTAAAGTTTCAGTTAGTTTGTCTTTTTCCAAGTTACCAGTATAAGCTGAATTTTCTGTCCTATTGCTAGATGTTAGAAGTGGAGGGACTACCTAGTCTTCAACCCCACACAAGACCTGAGAAAAGAAGCCATAATACCTGAGTAAGCAAATGCAAGCAGGTGACTTCTGAAAGCTGCAAGAAATGGCAGAAGGAGCTAGCTGTCTGGACAGTCACCCTAAGTTTCTCTGCAACCTTAAAGCATCCAACTTCGGCTATAGGCCTAGAATGCCTGACAGACTATTTTCAGAAGTAGGAAAATTTGAAAGACCTGTCCTACCCTGCCTTAGCAAGGTTCAAGAGTCACTTTTCCTTGTATCCTGCTTGTCCATAATGGACAGCATGCTTACGTCAGCAATCAAGTCAAGGCCACTACTTTGCCCAGTAGGAAAGTTTTGCCAAGAAGAAAACAAACTCCATGTAGTGGCAATTCTTTTGTGTTTTAATAAATGAAGCTTGCCTGAAGATCAGAGAATAAAACAGCCCCACTTCTCAGCCTTGCAAACCAGGCAGTGATAACACACTAAATTGGCTTATAAACAAGGTAGTAGTGGCACACACCCTTAATCCCAGAATTAGAGAAGATTATAAAACATGAGGAGACAGCACTCAGGAACAGTCTTATTCTGAATTCTTGAAGGCAGGATAGCTATTTTTGAAATGAGGGTGAGGTAAGAGCCAATGGCTGACTACTTTGAGTTGCGGTCTTCAGGTTAAACCCAATTTCTGTTTCTGAGTTTTATTAATCATGCCTCACAGTATGATAAAAGTAAACTTACCTTTTTATCAATATACACAAATATTTGAATAGAAATAGAAACATATATGCAATATAACAAAAATAATTTTGATTTTGCAACAATATATAAATTATCTTAAAAAGAAATAAGAAAATAATTTCCTATTTGTATCAATATATCAGAATCCATACCAGTGCAAATTATGTAAAGCTGAGAGTTGATAATTTAGTATATAAGTAGATATAATGATCTTCCTTATTATCGTAGCATATCTATCTCCTCTTTTCATATTCCAAATGAGATTCCTGAGAGATTATTGTTTCATGTCCAACCCTATAAAACTTCATAACCAACCCCTTACAGATGACAATTGTCCACAAACCTGAGAAAAACTGAGAAACCACCCAACCCATGTATTTGGAGAGGATCTTGTGATCTTAGAATTGCTTCCTGCTGTCTAGGGGGCAACAGTATCACTGTGGAATCTTATAAAAAAAAAACTAAAACAGTGGTTAAGTCTCATGAGGACTAGTTGGAACATGTACAGCCAGTCTCAGAGTAATGGGCAGCATTTATCTCAAGTTCTAGCTGGAGTGCTGTAAGAAGGTTGACTGACTCAGCTGGCCACTTTGGAATTGTCCTGAGCAGCCAAAGCCTTTCTTTGAGTGGTGTTTATCAGCTCAATGGCATCACATAGACCAGGCAGAGCTGTTGTTGTGGGGTCCCCTCATCTTTTGGGAGACATCACAGATGACATTTAGGGAAATTTATTATTCACTGTGGAAAATGCAAATGTTATTAATAACAAAACAGAAAGTTTAAATTCTAAGATAGTGATATATCTAAGGAAAGGTTCTAAAGACTCAAAAATAAGCATTAGGGGAAAGAGGTTTGTTCTAACAAGAGTCACTAGATTTTGATTTGCTTCTGTCCTGCACAAGGTGGCTCTTCTCTTATGAGGCAGAGACTGTGAATTTTTACTTTAACAACATGTTTCAATTCAGAGACGAGACTCACACTCCAACTCCAAAGCCTGCATTAATTTTAATTGAGTTGGATCTTCAACATTTTGAGAAATTAAGAGATACTAATTTTTAGGTGGTGTGGGAGGTACTTCTGTCTATGTGTTGCTTTTATTGGTTAATGAATAAAGGAATTAACTTGGCCTATAGCATGGGAGGAGGAAGGCAGAGTGAGAGAGAAGCCATGGAGCTGCCAGAGACAGATGTTGGAAACTTTACCCAGTAAGCCACAGCCACACGGCAATACACAGATTAATGGAGATGGGTTAAATTAATACATAAGAGTTAGGCAATAAGAAGCTAGAGCTAATGGGCCAAGCAGCGATTTAATTAATACAGTTTCTGTGTGATTATTTCAGGTCTAAGCTAGTCGGGCGTCCAGGAACCAAAAAGCAGCCTCCTCCAACAAGTTGCCACCCACATGGCCAACTAAAATCCACTTAAAACCTGAGAGAGCTTAAAAAGAAATTCTAGGCACAAAAAACGAAGATCAGCTGCATTTATTTTTCAACTGGCAGCTTGCTGCAGCTCCTTTAAAAGAGGTTTTTCTGATTCAGCAGTAGCAAAAGAAAAAAAGCCCCACTGTTTTCAAATGCCAGCTTTCTGGTCCATGCTGTCAGCGTGACCTCTGGCTGTTTCGGGAGGCTGAGTGTTTAAATGGAATTTGTGAGCAACATACTACAACTTGCTTAGTAGCAACATAGACCTTCTGTGTGCCTAAAACTGGGGCAATGTGCATGGCTTACAGAGGCGGTGAATGGACTTCTACCATGTTGGACTGTGTGGAGCAAGCAGGAAGAGCTGTATATATCCTAGTAATGTCACAGCTTAAGTTTTTAAGAACCAGAGAACCTAGACAACAATGAGGACACTAAGAGAGACTTACATAGATCTAATCTACATGGGAAGTAGAAAAAGACAATGTCTCCTGAGTAAATTGGGAGCATGGGGACCTTGGGGGAAGGGGAAAGGTAGGAAGGGGAGCAGAGAAAAATGTAGAGCTCAATAAAAATCTATTTTAAAAAAAGAAGCACTTAGTATTTTAAGAAGCTGTTCTGGTCAGTAAAGAATTACAGATATGCAATAAAGACAAATGCAGATGGAAAAGACCTCTTAATGGGTCACAGTGTTGAATAAATGTATGTAGGCTTGGGAGAGAGACAAAAAAGAACATAGAGAGTTACAAAAAGAAGTAAATGGTTTAAAAAGAATAAAGAAAAATAAGACACATAGAAATGGAAATCACAGAGTGTCTGATTATGTTTATTATTGTGTTTTCTTTGATTTTTTTTTTTACTGTAAAGGAGATAAGTATGGGAGACATTTCATTGTATGGGCTGCTAAGCTAAACCAGCATGTATGTTATAAAGGTATCTTGACTTCAGAATTTGGGTCTAAGGATATGGTGCTTTGGGAAAAAGATGTTCTTCTTTTGTTTCCACAGATGATGAGAACCTGTGGATTCATTCCGGGTTAATGTTGTTTGATAGAACATGAATCCCCAAGAGGTCACCATGAACACCCTCAAAGAATTACTTCACCCAATAAACAGCAGGAAGCAGTTTGAAAGAACTGCGCCCATATTCCCAAAATTATTTGTAAATGTTTCTTTACATTTAAAGGGGTATATGCTGTAGAGATGGATACTTTGCATTGGTATGGACTTTGGTTTATTAATACAACTTTTAGGTCAGTTTTGTTATATGTATATTTCTGATTTTGATTGAGGTATTGTGTTTGTGCAGCTCATTTAAAAATGTAATGCATTATTAAGAAATATAGTCATCTATAATAGTCAAGATTGTAGTCCTATTAGATTTTCTAGATGTGTAGAGACGTATTTCAGATAGGTAGGTATTCTTCAAATCTTTTAAAGGCTACAGAATATGGCATTTAAAATGTTTTTAATAACAGGATTTTTCATGACAATGAGACAATCTACTCATGGAACATCAATTACTTCAAGAAGAATATGGGCATTTAAGGGAATCCTTATGGAGTTTGCTAGCCATTTGGGTAAGAAACTGCTCTTGCCTGGACTGCTTAACTGCTGAACATATAAGACCCACAGAGAAATGACTGCTGAATTTGCCTAAAGGTGAGACCGTCCTTCAGGTTACCTGCTTCATGAAAGAGTCTGTGAGACATTCTGTAGGACACAGAAGAAACTGACTGACAAGCTGCCAGTATAGGTGGAACAGTCTTTGAAATTTCCTACTTCATGGAAAAGTCTACTGGATACTATGGGCCTGTAGGGTGAAGATGGATGCCTCAATGGTACAGAAGAACTTTGGGTGACTGTTCAGGCATCGAGAAGTCTCTGTTAATTCTAGAGTTTTGGAAGTTGCTTACAATGTACTTCCTGTTTACTTAGGTAATATATCCTTCTGGAGTCTTTGATGGAGTTGAAGAATAGATATAGTTTTCCTTAGTTATGATAAAAGATAAAGTAGATGTTGATATTTTAACTGTAATTCTTGCTTGATAACTGTTTTGATATATATAATTTTACTATGTTAAAGTTAAAGCCTTCCTTTTTTAAAAAACAGAAAAGGGGAAATGGCAAGGAAGATCCTTCTGTCTATGTGTTGCTTTTATTGGTTAATGAATAAAGGAACTGGCTTGGCCTATAGCATAGGAGGAGGAAAGTGGAGTGAGAGAGAAGCCATGGAGGCTCTGGAGATAGACACTGGAAACTTTACCCAGTAAGCCACAGTCATGTGGCAATATACAGAATAATAGAAATGGCTGAAAGTGATATAAGAGTTAGCCAATACGAAGCTAGAGCTAATGGGCCAAGCAGTGATTTAATTAATACAGTTTCTGTGTGATTATTTTGGGTCTACACTAGCTGGGTGGCTGGGAACCAACAAGCAGCCTCTTCCTACATTTAGGTAGTGAGATTTTACCCTCTAGAGAATATTGTTAACACCAGGTCTAATTTTTCTTTGTTTAGTAATGTTTGATAGTTTTCCTTTATTCCTTAGATGACTAGATGTTCAAGGTCTTTTGAAGTCCTGAAGATGGATATTACTATTTTCCTATAAATACCAAAAAGCAGAACCCTGCCCTGACCCTTATTGAGTTAATTTTTTTCAACATGTAGAATAGTCACATTGATTGGTGAGTTATCACTTCTCCTTGTTAAGAGGTCTATACTGTTCAAATTGAATCCTTATTAATTTTGATATTATCTTGTCTTCTCCTGTGGAAAGAAAGGCAAACCCTTTCCCCAACATGACACATATCCTGGTTTTCATTCTGAGTCCATCACATCTGTAAAGCACACAAGATGATTTAGTTCAGTATATTGATCTACTGTCCAATGTCTCTCTGCAGCTGTCATTGGATTCTAAGCCACTCTACACACTATTACAGACACTGGCAACAGTGTTAGGACATGGCATCAGGTGCCCATGACCACTGGCCTCTTCCTGATTCCAGGTCAATAATCTGGGACTGGCTGTGGCTGCTCTTCTGCTGCTGCCTCATGACAGCAGGCAGCTACCTCAAGGAACAAAGATGTTGTCCCTCAGGAAAGGTGCCTGGGAAATGAAGGTTCAGGCCAGGACACTAACAATGTGTGCAGGCTCATTTTCCCCCACTGCCCAGCACAGGCAGGCCTGTAGGAGTCACCTCTCTTAAATTAGTTCATGAAATCATACAGTTTTCACCATCTTCAATTCCTCCCATACTGACACCCATTCTGACATCTTTCCAGTTATCCATCTACTAGACCAGTACACACCCATCCATTCATCCTTCTGTTCCTCCATCAAACCAGCCATCCACCCATTCATACAACCTTTCATCCAACTACCCATCCATCCATCCTCCATCTATCAGTCTCTCTAACCATCCATCAAACCATCCTTCCATCCAACAATCCAATCATCCTTCCCTCCATCCACCCACCCACCCATCCATCCATCCATCCATCTATACTTCTTCTTTCAATTCACCCATTCATCCATCCTTCCAACCATCCAGCCATCCAGCCAGCCACCCATCACTCTCCCTTTACCCTTGCAAAGAGAAGTTTCTTTACACAATGAGCAGTGGGCAAAGAAGAAATATGAGATACTGAGTGCTCAGCCCTACATGAGAGTCTTCATCTATTCCATTACCACTAAAGCACAGAGAACATGGAGGAAGAAGATGTAGAAAGAAGGTAAGAACCAGAAATAGGAGGCCTGCTGTGGGGTGTTGTCCTCTGCCATGACATGGCTGTTGTAGTGATGAGCTCACAGCAGCTGACATTACCTGGGTAAGATCAAGACAGCCCTGCACAGTTTGGTGAAAATGTCCCTTGGGCAGATTGGCAGGACAGTGGCAGATAGATCAACAGTGGCATCTACCTTACTCTGTAAACATGAGTCTGTTTTTTCATTTCACCCCTTAGTAAATTATTGACCAGACTTCTGTGGGGTCTCACTTCACCTGATATTCAATCACAGGTCCATAACACTATATATAAAATGTTAAATAGGAAAAACAGGGTGAGAAAAAAACAAGCTTAGGTCCAAGAAGGTGATTGGGATGGACTTTGTTATTTTTAATATAATAAGATGGGAAAACACAAAATTTTGTGTGAACAAAATGTGTTGGTGCATTTTTAAACCATATGGCTTAAAGGCGGCTGTAGCTCACTCTACCCTTTACATTTTATTCATTTATTTTAATTTTTATGTTTTTTGTCGAGCTATATATTTTTATCCACTTCCCTCCCCTTTCCCCTCTCTCCTTCTACCCTCTCCTGTGATGCCCATGCTTCCAATTTAATCACGAGATCTGATCATTTTCACTTTTCTATGTAGATCCATGTTTGTCTCTCTTAGGGTCCTCTTTGCTGTCTAGTTTCTCTGGGGTTGTGGACTGTAGGCTGGTTATACTTTACTTTATTTCTAAAAGCCACTTATGAGAGAATACATATAATATTTGTCTTTCTGGATCTGTGTTACCACACTCAATATGTTTTTTAAGAGACATTCAGTTGCCTGCAAATTTCAAGATATCATTACTTTTTTACCACTGTGTAGTACTACATTGTGTAAATGTATCCCATTTCTTTATCCATTCTTTGGGTTAGTAACATCTAGGCTGTTTGCAGGTTCTGGTTGTTATGAGTAATGCTGCTATGAACATAGTTGAGCATATGCCCTGTCTTTTTGATATATACACAACAGTGGTATTACTGGGTCTTGAGGTAGATTGTTTCTGAATTTTCTGAGAAATCACCAGACTGATTTCTTAAGCAGCAGTACACATTTGCACTCTCACCATCAATGGAGGAGAATTCCTCTTTTCCCACATTCTGCTGAGCAATAGCCAGGATATGCAAAAAATCATGCACAACAAAAAAAAAACTTCTGGAGGCATCACAACCTGAAACTTCAAACTCTACTATGGTGTGGGATGATGGTCTTTTATTCTGTCACTTGAACTATCTTTAATAACGTTCTGATGGGCAGTAGTCAGGCAGGAAGTAGAAGTGTGTCAAGGAGAATTCTGGGAAGAGGAAGTTCCAGTCTGTAGTCATAACCTAGACTCAGAGAAAGCAAGATGTGACTGCTTTGCCAAAAAAAGGTAGCAAGCCAAGCGGTTAACTCAGACAAGAATTATGGGCTAATGCAAGAAAAAAGAATTAGTTAATAAGAAGCCTGAGCTAATGGCTTATCAGTTTATAACTAATGTAGACCTCTGTGATTCTTTGGGACTTAACGGCTGCAGGACTGGGTAGGACAGAAAAACCTCTGTCAACAAATGGTGCCAAATGTGGGGCAACTGCATCCACATAAAGTCTTAGAGAGATTGGGATGTTATTCTAGATAGAAAAGAATAGAGTTAAGCATGACTTCTTGATAGCAGCACTCTCTTGGGTGGGCTCTGCTTTCTAGAGGCAAGCACTTTCATATAAGAGAGGCTTCCTGACTCAGCTTTAGATGCAAAACTTTGCAGCTCTTTTAGGAGACCCCACCACCACACACTTAAATGGTGTTCATGAGTAGCCAATAGCATTCTTCTTGGTGGTGACAGGGACCTTGAAATGTCATAGAGTTCTAGCAATAAATATGGCTCCAGCCAGTAGCTCTGCAATTAGGCTGGAATCTCAGAAAGCTAAGGAATGGGCTGGATCTACCCATCAAAGCCACAGACTTAATCATAGCCATATTGCTTAGCAGATTAAAGACTCATGTGGTCAGAAAAAGAGAGATACAGTAAAGATAGCTTCAGAAGAAAAGGCCTCTAAACAGTTTACAGTGTGTTTAAAAATATGTGTAGGCTTGTGAGAGAAAAAATAGTGGATAAACTCCTTAAAAGAAAAAAAGACAGTAGTTGGGTGTGGTGGCACACATCTTTAATCCCAGCACTTGGGAGGCAGAGGCAAAAGCCAAAAATTAAAAATAAAAGAAATAGAATTTAAAATAAAACCACATAAAGATGGGAAACACACAAGAGAATCTGGATACTGTGTGTTCTTGTGTTGTCTTAAAAGTGTTTGATGACTGAGGAAGGAGCAAAAAGTGCTAAAAGATATTTGTTTATAAATGCTGCTGAATTCATCCAAGATAGGTATTTTGAAAATACCTTGACTTCAGAATTGAAGTCAAAAGGTATGACACTTTGGAGAAGAAGTTTTGCTTTTGTTTCCACAGGAAATGAGAGGCTGTGGATTCATTCCAGGTTAAGAAAAATCAGGTTGAATCAAGGAAGACCCCCTGAGAAAGCTCTGATAGGAGCGGATGGCCCAGTTCTACAACCAGAAGTAATTCAAGACTGCTGCCTGAGATGATCAAGCTTCACAGGATACTCCAGTCATAACTTGATCACAATTCTAAATTTTCTTTAGGTCCCCATAAGATTGTTAGCACCCCCAATCAGTAGGAAGTATCCTGGAATATTACACACACATTCCCAAAAATGGACTATGGATATTTTCCTTTGTTTAGAATGTTGGCTACAAGTTGTTATGGTTAATGACCAGGAGAAAAGCTAAAAAAGGATATTAGATTTAAAGTTCTTTTTTTTTAAAGGGGAAAGTGCTGTGGGACAATGGCCTTTTATCCTGTCACTTGTATTATTTTTAATAAAGTTCTAATTGGCCAGTAGCCAGACAGGAAGTAGAGGCATTGCAAGGAGAATTCTAGGAAGAGGAAGTTTCAGTCTGTAGTCGTGACCCAGCCGCAGAGAAAGCAAGATGTGACTGCCTCACCAAAAAAAGGAAACATGCTACATGGCTAACTCAGACAAGAATTATGGGCTAATGCAAGATATAAGAATTAGTTAATAAGAAGCCTGAGCTAATGGGCCAACCAGTTAATACTAATGTAGACCTCTGTGTGATTCTTTGGGACTTAAAGGCTGCAGGACCAGTCAGGACAGAAAACCTCAGTCAACACTACTATAGAGCTCCAGTAATGAAAACAGCCTGATATTGTCATAAAAAAGACAAGAGGATAATAAAATTGAATCAAAGACACAGATATCAATAAATACTTAGGAACATCTGAGTTCTGATAAAGAAGCCAAAAATATAAAATGGAAAAAAGGAAGGATATTCATCAAATGGTGCTGGCATAACTGGATATCAACATATACAAGGATGCAAATAGATCCATATCTATCACTATGCACAACATTCGAGTCCAAATAGATCAAAGACCTCAACATATAACCAACCATACTGAACCTCATAAAGGAGAAAGTGGAAAGTACACTTGAATGCATTGGCATAGGAGACCACTTCCTAAATAAAACCCTAATAGCACAGACACTGAGAGCAACAATTAATATATGGGACCTCCTGAAACTGAGAAGCTTCTGTAAATTAAAGGATATGGTCAATATGACAAAATGGCAGCCTACAGAATGGGAAAATCTTCACCCACCCTACATCTGAAAGAGGGCTGGTCTCCAAAATATGCAAAGAACTCAAGAAGCTTGACATCAAAAGAACAAAGAATACAATAAAAGATGGGGTACAAACCTAAACAGAGAACTCTCAACAGACAAATCTCAAAGGTCTGGAAGACACTTAAGGAAATGCTCTACATCTTTAGCCATCAGAGAAACACAAATCAAAAGGATTCTGAGATTCCATCTTAAACCTGTCAAAATAGCCAACATTAAATATTTTTAAGTTTTAAGAATTTCCTGTTTTACTTCTTTTTGGGGGGGTCTTGTAGACAGGTTTTCTCTGTATAGCCATGGCTGTATAGAGTACCAGGAAACTTACTCTGTACACCAGAGAGGCCTCAAAATTGTTGAGCCTCAATCCTCTGCCTTCTGAGTGCTGGTATTAAAGCCCTTTGTCACCACTACCCAACAGGTTCCTGTAGTTTTAAATCTAGCACCAGGACACAAAAATCAGCTTATACTGATAACTTGGTAAAGACAAACTAATTGTAACTTCAACCATAACTCCCTGTCTAGTTCTTACTGTAATCATGTCATCATGAAGTGGGCCCTAAAATGAGAAAGAAGGTCTGCTACTGTAACCCAAAACAAACATGAAGAAGAAACAGACATGAGCAATCCAGTGTGGTAGTCCCAATAAAACTTTATTGATAAGAACATGGAAAAGTCAAGAGCCTGTAATGGAGGATAACAAATCTCCTTGGTAATAACAAATTATTTTACCTTCCTTTTTTTGTTAGTAAAGTTAGTAATTCCTCTTTAAAATAATTTTAGTTTGTATTGAAGCTAGATTTTTTTTATACAATATATTATGATCATGTTCCCTCCTCCCAGGACTTGTTACTGATCTTCCCTTGTAAACGGACTGTGTTTCCGGCCTGCCACTTAACAAATAACTGACACAGAGTATCAATACTCAATTGTAAGTGTTCAGCCAATAGTTCAGGCTCATACCACTTGGCTCTTACAATTCAAATGGACCTCTTTCTAGTAATCTACATCTTGACACATGGCTCATGGATTTTCCTGTCCTCCAGCCTGTTTCGCTCCCTCAGTGGATCCTGGTGACTCATCTGACTCTGCACCACTTCTCCTAGCTTGGTTCTCCTGCCAATCTTTCCTTTCCAGCTATAGGCCCTCTAGTTCTTTATTAAGCAGTGATCATAAGACATATTTACAGTGTACAAAGATTGTTCACTACCTTTCCATCTACCCAAATCCACATCCATATTATCTCTGCATCTTCACTAACAGTCAATGAATAGCAAAGAGGCACAGACACACAGACACACACGCACACACTCACAGACACACATACAAACAGGAAAATCAGAAGAGGGCAAACGAACACACAGGGAATAAAAAGAATAAGGAAGATGAATAAGAATCATATACACAGACAAACAGCCACACACTTGCATACACAGGAAGTCTATACAAAACACAAAATTAGAAAACCGTAAGAGAAAAACAAAAGACCTGTAAGACAAAAAAATTTATTTCCCACACAAAGCATGATGGGTCAATAATCCTCTAAAATACCATTGAGTTCTCTTGCGTTGGCCATGTACTGCTAGGCACGGGGTCTGCCCTTATGTTTGCNTGGGGTATTTGTTTTCCCCTAGGTCCCTGGACTTTCTAGTCTCAGGTTCTTGACCATCTGAGGAGTGTCAGGGATGAATTCCATCTCACAGTGTGGGCGTTATAAATAACTGGATGGTGTTTGGTGACTCACACAAATTTTATGCCACTATTGTATGAACGTGTCATGGGGACAGTTCACCAATGTAGACCAAAGGGTGTTGTAGTTGTTTCAATAAGAATGGCCTCCATAGCCTCATAAGTTTGAATGCCTTGGTCATCAGGTTGTGACACTATTTTAAAGGAATAGGCTAGGTGGCCATGTAGGAGGAAGTATATTTCTGTGTGTGAACTTTGAGGCTTGAAAAGCCCATGCCAAGCCCCAGAGTTTCTTTTCCTGATGCTTGCAGACCTGGATGCAGGCCTCTCAGGTATTTCTTCAGCATCATATCTGCCTGCACGTCACCATGCTTTATGTCTCAATGACAAAGGACTTGAATCTCGGCAACTTAAATCCAGCTCCAATTAAATGTTTTCCTTTATAAGAGCTACTGTGGTATGGAGTCTCTTCAGAGCAACAGAACACTGACTGAGACAGGTGTCTTTCTAGATTGGTGTTTACCTTTGACCTGTGGTTGGTGTAGACAACCTTCCAGTGCTGTGATCAGTAGTGAGGAGGGATGATGGCTGTAGGTACAGACCAGATCTGCTTCTTCATGCTCAGTGAGTTATGTAACTGATGTCTCTATCAGCAGGGCCTTACTGTCAATTTGTGGAAAGCATCAAACATTCATGACTTTAGCCTGAGATATTTGGAGGATTACATGTCCATGGGGCTCATGGCCAGCTAGTAAATTAGATGCAAGCCAATCCTGTCGCTGCAGGTTCCTTCGATGATGAGAATAGTTTACCTGGGATTTTGTTTTCCCTGTTGATTGGTGGTTCCACTTGGATTTCTCTTAAATTACATATGTGTCTATTTATGCATATACATATATGGATCAATGTATATGTGTATATTGATACATATATATGTATAATCATTTTTAAAGATATTTCTATTGTATAAGCTTTACCTAGGACAGCTAATTTTTGGCCTTTAATTTTAGGTGTCTCTTCTAGAATCCCCTTCCCTATTCCTCCACGGCTCACTCTTCCCTCCCCCGTGGCAGTTATTTTCACAGTTCTTCTGTACGTTCCTATGTGTAGTGTTGTTGCTGTAGCTTTCCATTGAAAACTCACCAAGTCAAGTTAGTGCTGCACACAGTGTTCAGTGTGGGCCATTCAGTGGATCATGGGGAACACAATGGATCCTGCATCTGAAAAGACAATGATTTTCCTGTTCCAGCTGCTGCCCACTTCTCACAGCTCCTCAGGAAGGGAGTGATCCCTTTCCCTAGTCTGTGCTGGCGTTTGTCTGCCTTGATCTCACCCAGGTAATGCCAGGTGCTGTGGGCTCATCACTGCAACAGCCATGTCATGGCCGAGGACAGCACCCACAGCAGGCCTCCCATTTCTGGCTCTTCCCTTCTTTCTACATCCTCTTCGTCCATGTTCTCTGAGTCTTAGTGGTAATGGAGTAGATGAAGCCTCTCATGTAGGGCTGAACAATCACTCTCTTATTCTCTGTCCTCTGCCTGCTGCCCACTGTGGAGAAGCTTCTCTAGGCAAGGGCAAATGTATACATGAATAAAGTGAGAGGGATGGATGGATGTATGCATGGATGCATGGATGGATGCATGGATGCATGGATCAGTGATTGAATGGATGCATGCATGTATGGGTGGGTAGATGTATGGATAGATGGATGGGTGGAATGGTGCATGGGTGGGTGCATGGATGCATGAATGTATGGGTGGGTGGGTGACTTGATGGATGGATGAATGGATGTTGGATGGATCATTTCATGCATGCATACATTCATGGAAGGATTGGTGGATGGATGGGTGCATGCATGGATAGGTGAATGAATGGATGGATGCATGCATGCATGGATGGGTGGATGGATGGATGGATGGATGGATGGATGGATGGATGGATGGATGGATGGATGGATGAATGTATGGATGGATGTCATGAGG
This sequence comes from Bramus lutescens, assembly GCA_001685075.1. Lineage (NCBI taxonomy): Eukaryota > Metazoa > Chordata > Mammalia > Rodentia > Cricetidae > Bramus > Bramus lutescens. The sequence goes on from LOEQ01006069.1 coordinate 81,892, forward strand.
CAGAAGGGCAGCCACAGCCATTTCCAGATTATCGATCTGAAATCTGGAAGAGGGCAGAGGTCACAGACACCTCATGTCATATCCTCACAGTGCTGGCAATACCTGTGGTTGTGGGTAGAGCATCTTAAAATCCAACGAGAGCTTCAGAGAGACATTGGGCAATAGAAAAATCTACAGAACTAAATTATCCTATGTACTTTACAGATGTGTTGACATCAGAATGGACACCAGGATGTGTGTCAAGTTGGGCAAAGTGTATGTCTTTTGTTTCTGCAGGAATAGAAAACTATGGATAGCATCAAAATTTTAAAAAGATTTAATTTTAACAGTAGAGACCTGTTAACAAGAAGTGATATCTCATCACCCTATGTCAAAAACATGTTGAAAACAACATGTTGAAAAGAAAACTCACCCAATAAGGGTCAGGGAAGGGTTCTATTTTTTAGTATTTACAGGAAAATAGAAATACCCATCTTTAAGAAGACAAAAGACCTTGCACATCTAGGCATCTATAGAATAAAGGAAAACTATCAAGAAAAAGATTAATGAACAAAGAAAAGTTGACCTGGTAGCACCAATATTCTCTAGAGGGTAAAATCTCACTACCTAATAATTAATATCTCTTATTTTCTCAAAATGTTGAAGACCTAACTCAATTAAAATTAAAGCAGGCTTTGGAGTTGGAGTATGATTCTTTTCTTCTCTTAATTGAAACATGTTGTTAAAGTAAAAATTCAGAGTCTCTGCCTCATAAGAGAAGAGCCACCTTGTATGGGACAGGAGCAAATCAAAATCTAGTGACTATTGTTAGAGCAAACCACTTTCCCCTAATGCTTATTTTTTGACTATTTAGAAACATCTTTATATATATATATCACTATCTTCAAATTTAAACTTTCTGTTTTGTTTTTAATTATGTTCATATTTTCCAGAGTGAACAATAAATTTTTTTAACTATGATCACTGAAGACTCCCAAAAGATGAGGGGACCTCACCACAACAGCTCTACCTCGTCTATGTGATGCCATCGAGCTGATAAACACCACTCACAGAATGGCTTTGGACTACACACTGCTCAGGACAATTCCAAAGGGACCAGCTGAGACAGTCAATCTTTTTATAGAATTCCAGCCAGAACTTGAGATAAATGCTGCCCATTACTCTGAGACTGGCTACACTTGTTCCAAGTAGTTCTCATGAGACTTAACTACTGTTTTACTTGTTTTGTTTTTGTTTGTTTGGTTTTGGTTTTGTGAGACAGGGTTTCTCTGTGTAGCTTTGGAGTCTGTCCTGGAACTCACTATAAAGACCAGGCTTCAAACTCATGAAATCCTCTTGCCTTGGTCTCCTGAGTGCTGTGATTAAATGTGTGCATCACGATCACCGACTGTTTGAGTTTTTTCACATGATGGCCTAGAGACGTAATTGCCTCCTAGACATCAGGAATCAATTCTAAGAACATGAAGGCCCCTCTCCCAATATCTGGGATAGATATTTTTCTGTTTTTTCTCAAGGTTATGGATAATTGTCATATATAATAGGTTGGTTATAAATTGTTATAGGGTTGGAAACAGAACAATAAAGATTAGACTCAGAAATCAGATTTGAAATTAATAAAGGAAAACAGATATGATATAGGACAATGAGGTAGATGATTATGTCTACTTGTAACCTAAATTGTCAACAAGTTAATTTGCTTTGGTATGGATTCTGGTATATTGATACAAACGTAAAATTATTAACCTATTCATGTTTAAGATAATTTATTCATTTATAGAATCTCAAAATTATTTTTATATTGCATATGTTTCTACTTCTGTATAAAATATTTTTGTACATTGATACCAATGTAAGATTATTTTTCTCATACTATATGTATGTTTCTACTTCTATTTAGGATATTTTGTAAATTGCTGCAAATTAAGGTTACTTTTGTCTTATTGCACTATACGTTTCTGTATCAGGTTATTATATTTTTATATATTGTCACAACTGAGGTCTTTATTTATACACTGCACATCTGTTACAGGTTGTTTATTTTATAACATGAAGCTTTAGTCTTTAAGCTATGTACGTTATTAGAAATTACAGGTTAAATGTCATCCATGTTTGTCAGACTTACGTTAGTTAGGATTTCTAGATGCACAAGGATGTATTCCATATAGAAAGGTAATCTTCAAACACTTAAAAGACCTGCAGAATATGGGATTTGAATAATTTAATGACTTATAATTCTGTTGACATGAGACATGGCTGCTCCTGAAGTGCCAATCTACTGTTAACAGGATGACAGGCACTAAAGACACTTGCTTTCTTGTTAGCAAAGTATTCCTATTGGACAAAGAACTATTCTTCTGTCAACTGCTGAGAGTAAGGATGTTGTCTAATCTGGATAAGCAGGATACAAGGATAAGCAACTGCTAAGACAGGGTAGGAGAGGTCCTTCAAATTTTACTGATTCTGAAAATTGTCAGACATTCTAGACCTATAGCCAAAGTTGGTTATCCAATGTTGCAGAAAATCTTTGGGTGACTGTCCAGGCAGCCAACTCTTCCTGTCATTTCTTCTAGCTCTCAGAAGTTGCCTGCTTGCATTTGCTGACTCAGGTAATATTGCTTCTTTTCTAAGGTCTTGGATAGGGTTGAGGACTAGGTAGTTTTATTACAATCCTCTCATGCCTTAGCTAAGGGTGAATTAGGTACAAGACTTACACTCTTCAGGATAGGACAGCTGCTGGAGTAATCTCTGTAATTTGCCAATTACCTGTGGTCTGTACATTTAGAATATGTTTCTCGCTTGATGCCATTCTTGATGGCAGTAGTTTCATTTTGTTTATGTTTATTTTGTTATGTTATTATATTTTCACTTCTGGACACTACTGGATAGTTCTTACTGTATATAGTTTATGTTAGGATGAGAATCTTCTTAATTAGAGAAAAAGAGAAATGGTGTGGGAGCTCAATCCATTCACTCAATAGCATTAGGGATGAAGAGCCCTATGGGAGAAGTTTTCTCTGGATCCCTGACCTGACAAAACTGAGGAGGGAGTCACAAGCTCTGTCTCTGTCTCTTGGTTGGAGCAGGAGCCAGCCTTGTGGTTGGTCCTCATGACCGTTGGGCAGAATGGCAGGACAGGGGCAGCTGGATCAGCAGCAGTATCTACTTAGTTCTGTAAAACTGAGTCTGTTTTTCCAATTCACTTTTTAATAAATGATGGACCAGACTTCTGTGGGTTCTCACTTCACCAGGTATTCAATCACAGGCCCATAACACTGTATAAAATGTTAAGTAGGAAAATCACAGTGAGAGGAATGGAGCTTCGGTCCAAGCAGAAGACTGAGAAGGACTTTGTTATTATAATAAGATGGAAAAATGCAAAGCATAAAATCCCAAATTTTGTGTGCACAGAATGTGTTGGTGAATATAAATACCATACACCTTAGAGGGGGCTGTAACTCATTCCACTTTCTACATTTTATTTATTTATTTTTAAGTTTTTTGTTTTTATTGAGCTATACATTTTTCTCATTTCCATGTCTTCCTCCCCTCTCCCCTTCTGCTCTTTCCTATGGCCTCAAACTCCCAATTGACTCAGGAGATCAGGTCTTTTTCACCTTCCTATGTAGATACAAGTATGATTCTCTTAGCATCTTCTTTGTTGTCTAGGTTCTCTGAGATTGTGGACTGTAGGCTGGTTTTGTTTTGCTTTATGTCTAAAAGCCACTTATGAGTGAATGCATATGATATTTGTCTTTCTGGGTCTGAGTTGCCTCACTCAGTATGTTTTCTCTAGAACCATCCATTTGCCTGCAAATTTCAAGATGTTATTATTTTTCACTGCTGTGTAGTATTCTGTTATATAAATGTACATTTTCTTTATCCATTCTTTGATTGAGGGGCATCTAGATTTTTTTCAAAGTGCTGACTATTACAAATAATGTTGCTATGAACCATCATTGAACACATGTCCTTGTCTTTTGGGTATATACCTGACAGTGGTATTACTGGGTCTTGCGGTAGATTGTTTCCTAATTTTATGGGTAATTGCTATTCTGATTACCAAAGTGGCTGTATATGTTTGCACTTCAATTAGCAATAGAGGAGCATTCCTCTTATCCCACATCTTGTCCAGCAATACCCAAGATATCCAAAACAATCCTGTGCAACATAAGAACTTCTGGAGGTATCACAGTCCCAGACTTCAAACTCTACTACAGAGCTCCAGTAATGAAAACAGCCTGGTACTGGCTTATAAAAAGACAGGAGGAACAATGGAATCTAATCAAAGTCCTGGATATCAATCAACACAACTACAAACACCTGAGTTTTGATGAAGAAGCTAAAAATATAAAATGGAAAAAAGGAAGGATATTCATCAAATAGTGCTGGCAGAACTGTATATCAACATGTACAAGAATGCAAATAGATCCATATCTATTGCCATTCACAATACTCTAGTCCAAATGAATCAAAGACCTCAACATACAACCAACCACACTGAAACTCATAGAAGAGAAAGTGGTAAATACACTTGAACACATTGGCACAGCAGGCCACTTCCTAAATATAACCCCAATAGCACAGACACTAAGAGCAACAATTGATAAATGGGAACTCCTCAAACTGAGAGGCTTCTGTATAGCCAAGGACTTGGTTAACAGGAAAAAATGGCAGCCTACAGAATGGGGAAAGATCTTCATCAACCCCACATCTGACAGAGGGCTGATCTCCTGATGTAGGAGGGTCATCTGTTTATATGTTACTTTCATTGGTTAATAAAGAAGCTGCCTTGGCCTTTTGATAGGCCAGCTCTTAGGTGGGTGG
>LOEQ01006069.1:86770-104827 GCA_001685075.1 Bramus lutescens
GGTTAGAATCTTCCCGATAAGCCACCACTTCGTGGTGCTACAAGATTATTAAAAATGGGTTAATTAAGATGTTAGAGTTAGCCAAAAAGAGGCTAGATATAATGGGCTATACAGTGTTGAAATAAATACAATATATGTGTTGTTATTTCGAATGTTAAGCTAGCCGTGTGGGAGCCGAGCGGGACAAAAAACAGCCCTGCTCCCCTTTCACTACAATCTCCAAAATATACAAAGAACTCAAGAAACTTGACATCAGAAGAACAAATAATTAAATAAAAAATGGGGTGCAGACTTAAACAGAGAATGCTCAACAGACAGGTCTAAAACGGTTAAAAGACACTTAAGGAAATGCTCAACATCCTTAGCCTTCAGAAAAATGCTAATCAAAACAACTCTGAGATTCCTCTTAAATCTCTCTGAATGGACAAGATCAACTATTTTGAAATTAAGAATTTTTTAATTCTTTTATTTTGATACTTCTACACGTGGTTTCTCTGTACAGCCATGGTGTACAGAGTTCCAGGGAACTTGCTCTGTACAGCAGACAGGTCTCAAATTCATAGCGCCTCTATCCTCTGACCTCTGAGTACTGGTACTAGAGCCCTGTGTCAGCAGTCCCTCAGGTTCCTCTACTACCGTTCAATGTAGCACCAGGATGGAAAATTCATCTTGTACTGCCAACTTGATAAAGACAAAATAATTGTAACTTTAACTATAAATCCCTATCTAATGCTTATTGCAATCATGTCATCATGACAGGGGTCCTATACAGAACACGAAAGGTCTGCTGTTGTAACCCAAAACAGACATGGAGAAGACACAGACACGAGCAGTCCAGTGTGGTAGCCCCAATAAAACTTTATTTCTAAAGACATGGGACAGCCAATTGCCAGTTTAAGAGAGGATAAAAGTTCTCCTTGGCAATCATGAATTATTGTTCCATCTTTTATTTTGTTGGTGACGTTAGTAACGCCTCTTTAAAATAATTTTAATTTGTATTGAAGAAAGATATTTTTCACATAATATACTCTGATCACGTTCTCTCCTCCCCGAACCCTTCACAGATGTTCCCTTGTAGATCGACTTTGTTTCCTGACTGCAAAAATAACTGACACAGTATATCAATACTAAGTATAAGTGCTCGGCCAATGTATCAGGCTATTATTAATTGGCCCTTACAATTTAAACTGACCCATCTCTATTAATTTACATCTACCACGTGGCCCATTGCTTTTCCTGTCCCCCAGCCTGTTTTGTTCCCTCAGTGGCTCCTGGTGACTCATCTGACTCTGCACTACTTCTAGAATGTCCCTAGTTTGGCTCTCTTGCTCAGTCTTTCCTGCCCAGCTATAGGCCAGGCAGCTCTTTACTGAGCAATGATCATAATACATATTTACAGTGTACAAAGATTGTTCCACAGCATTCCCTACATTCCCATTCCCACACACTTTTTATCCATCAATCATCAAAAACAGGAAAGGAATAATAAACAGACACACACAGACACTCACACAGCAAAACCAGAATAGGGCAAAATGAACACACAAGGAATAAAAAGAATAAGGAAGATGAATAAGAATCATATACACAGACAAACAGCCACACACTTGCATACACAGGAAGTCTATACAAAACACAAAATTAGAAAACCGTAAGAGAAAAACAAAAGACCTGTAAGGTAAAAAAATTTATTTCCCACACAAAGCATGATGGGTCAATAATCCTCTAAAATACCATTGAGTTCTCTTGCGTTGGCCATGTACTGCTAGGCACGGGGTCTGCCCTTATGTTTGCATTTCATGGGCAGTGAGATCCTGTTGGAGAAAGCTGATTTTCCCTTTGGAAGCGGCTGACAGTGGTAGATAGCTCCTGTCTTACACACAGGGCTGTGTCCACCTCCTCAGACCTGTGCAGGCTCTGTGCATGCNGCATGCACAGAGCCTGCACAGGTCTGAGGAGGTGGACACAGCCCTGTGTGTAAGACAGGAGCTATCTACCACTGTCAGCCGCTTCCAAAGGGAAAATCAGCTTTCTCCAACAGGATCTCACTGCCCATGAAATGCAAACATAAGGGCAGACCCCGTGCCTAGCAGTACATGGCCAACGCAAGAGAACTCAATGGTATTTTAGAGGATTATTGACCCATCATGCTTTGTGTGGGAAATAAATTTTTTTACCTTACAGGTCTTTTGTTTTTCTCTTACGGTTTTCTAATTTTGTGTTTTGTATAGACTTCCTGTGTATGCAAGTGTGTGGCTGTTTGTCTGTGTATATGATTCTTATTCATCTTCCTTATTCTTTTTATTCCTTGTGTGTTCATTTTGCCCTATTCTGGTTTTGCTGTGTGAGTGTCTGTGTGTGTCTGTTTATTATTCCTTTCCTGTTTTTGATGATTGATGGATAAAAAGTGTGTGGGAATGGGAATGTAGGGAATGCTGTGGAACAATCTTTGTACACTGTAAATATGTATTATGATCATTGCTCAGTAAAGAGCTGCCTGGCCTATAGCTGGGCAGGAAAGACTGAGCAAGAGAGCCAAACTAGGGACATTCTAGAAGTAGTGCAGAGTCAGATGAGTCACCAGGAGCCACTGAGGGAACAAAACAGGCTGGGGGACAGGAAAAGCAATGGGCCACGTGGTAGATGTAAATTAATAGAGATGGGTCAGTTTAAATTGTAAGGGCCAATTAATAATAGCCTGATACATTGGCCGAGCACTTATACTTAGTATTGATATACTGTGTCAGTTATTTTTGCAGTCAGGAAACAAAGTCGATCTACAAGGGAACATCTGTGAAGGGTTCGGGGAGGAGAGAACGTGATCAGAGTATATTATGTGAAAAATATCTTTCTTCAATACAAATTAAAATTATTTTAAAGAGGCGTTACTAACGTCACCAACAAAATAAAAGATGGAACAATAATTCATGATTGCCAAGGAGAACTTTTATCCTCTCTTAAACTGGCAATTGGCTGTCCCATGTCTTTAGAAATAAAGTTTTATTGGGGCTACCACACTGGACTGCTCGTGTCTGTGTCTTCTCCATGTCTGTTTTGGGTTACAACAGCAGACCTTTCGTGTTCTGTATAGGACCCCTGTCATGATGACATGATTGCAATAAGCATTAGATAGGGATTTATAGTTAAAGTTACAATTATTTTGTCTTTATCAAGTTGGCAGTACAAGATGAATTTTCCATCCTGGTGCTACATTGAACGGTAGTAGAGGAACCTGAGGGACTGCTGACACAGGGCTCTAGTACCAGTACTCAGAGGTCAGAGGATAGAGGCGCTATGAATTTGAGACCTGTCTGCTGTACAGAGCAAGTTCCCTGGAACTCTGTACACCATGGCTGTACAGAGAAACCACGTGTAGAAGTATCAAAATAAAAGAATTAAAAAATTCTTAATTTCAAAATAGTTGATCTTGTCCATTCAGAGAGATTTAAGAGGAATCTCAGAGTTGTTTTGATTAGCATTTTTCTGAAGGCTAAGGATGTTGAGCATTTCCTTAAGTGTCTTTTAACCGTTTTAGACCTGTCTGTTGAGCATTCTCTGTTTAAGTCTGCACCCCATTTTTTATTTAATTATTTGTTCTTCTGATGTCAAGTTTCTTGAGTTCTTTGTATATTTTGGAGATCAGCCCTCTGTCAGATGTGGGGTTGGTGAAGATCTTTTCCCATTCTGTAAACTGTTGTTTTGTCTTGTTGGTCGAGTCCTTGGCTTTACAGAAGCCTCTGAGTTTGAGGAGGTCCCATTTATTAATTGATGCTCTTAGTGTCTGTGCTACTGGTCTGCTGTCCTAATGTGTTCAAGTGTATTTACCACTACATCTTCTTTGAGTTTCAGTGTGGTTGGTTGTACGTTGAGGTTTTAGATTCATTTGTACTAGCGTATTGTGCATGGTGATAGTTATGGATCTATTTGCATTCTTGTACATGTTGATATCCAGTTATGCCAGCACCATTTGATGCATATCCTTTCATTTTAAGATTTTACATTTTTAGCTTCTTTGTCAAAACTCAGGTGTTTATAGTTATGTGGATTAATATCCTGGACTATTAAGAGTAGATTGGCACTTCAGGAGCAGCCATTTCTCATGTCAACAGAATTACAAGTCATTGAAATATTTAAATTCCATATTCTGGAGGTCTTTTAAGTGTTTGAAGATTACCTGTCTATATGGAATACATACTGTACATCTAGAAAACCTAACATGATTATATGTCTGAAAAATATGGGTGACTTTAACATGTAATTCCTAATAACCTATATAGAGTAAAGACTAAAGCTGCACATTATGGAAATAAACAATCTGTAATAGATGTGCAGTATATGGATAAGAACCTCAGTTGTGACAATATATAAAAATATCATAACCTAAGGAAGAAACACATAGTGCAATATGACAAAAGTAACCTTAATTTGCAGCAATATACAAAATATCCTAAATAGAAATAGAAACATTCATACGTACAGTACGAGAAAAATAATCTTACATTGATATCAATATACAAATATACTTTAAACAGAAGTAGAAATACATATTCAGTATAGAAATAATTTTGAATTTATATCAATAAATAAATTATCTTAAAAAGGAATTGGCAAATAATTTTACATATTTATCTATATATCAGAATTCATACCAATGCAAATTATCTAAAGCTGATAGCTGACAATTTAGATTACAAGTAGATATAATAATCTACCTCATTGTCCTATCATATCTATCCTCATTTTTATTGCAAATTAGATTCCTAAGTCTAATCTTTATTGTTCTGTTTACATCCCTATAACAATTTATAACCAATTTCTTATACATGATAATTATCCATAACCCTGAGAAAAAACAGAAAAATATTCATCCTACATATTGGGACAGGGACCTTCATGTTCCTAGAATAAATATTGCTGTTTAGGAGGCATGGACATCTCTAGAGGATCCTGTAAAGAAAACTAAAACGTACTGGGTGGGTATGGTACACGCCTTTAATCCCAGCACTCAGGAGGCCAAGATAATGGGATTCTATGAGTTTGAAGCCTGGTCTTCAGAGTGAGTTCCAGGTTAGACTCCAAAGCTACACAGAGAAACCCTGTATCAAAAAAAAAAAAACCAAACAAACAAAAGCAAAACAAGTAAAACAGTGGTTAAGTCTCATGAGAACTAGTTGGAACATGTGTAGCCAGTCTCAGAGTAATGGGTAACATTTATATCAAGATCAGGCTGGAATTCTATAAAAAGGTTGACTGTCTCAGCTAGCCACTTTGGAATTGTCCCGAGCAGTGTGTAGTCCAAAGCCATTCTTTGAGTGGTGTTTATCAGCTCAATGCTATCATGTAACCAGGCAGAGTTGTTGTTGTAAGGTCCCCTAGTCTTTTGGGAAACTTCAGCAATCACAGTTAGGAAAATTTATTGTTCACTGTGGAAAATATAAACATTATTAATAACAAAATGGAAAGTTTAATTTTTAAGATAGTGATATATCTAAAGAAAGGTTATAAATAGTCAAAAATAAGCATTGGGGAAAGAGATTTGTTCTAACAGTAGTCATTAGATTTTGGTTTGCTCTTGTCCTACACAAGGTGTCTCTTCTCTTATGAGACAGAGACTCTGAATTTATAGTTTAACAACATGTTTCAATTAAGAGAATAAGAGATTCACACTCCAACTCCAAAACCTGCTTTAATTTTAATTGATTCAAGTCTTCAACATTTTGAGAAATTAAGAGATATTAATTTTTATGTAGTGAGAAATTACCTTCTGGAGAATATTGGTGCTAGCAGGTCAGATTTTTCTTTTTACAGTAATTTTTTCTTGATAGTTTTCCTTTATTCTATAGATGCCTAGATGTCCAAGGTCTTTTAACTCCTCAAGTTGGGTATTTCTATTTTCCTGTAAATACAAATATTAGAACTCTGTCTTGACCCTTATTGGATGACTTTTCTTTTTGACATGTTGAACTGTCACATAGGGTAATGAGCTATCACTTCTCCTTGTTAAAGGACTCTCCTTGATGTAGGAGGTCACTTGTTTTTTTCCTGGTTGCCAAGACTCACAAAATAATAACACAAAAACTTTATTATTTAAATCACTTCTTGGCCCATTAGCTCTAGATTCTTTTGTCTAACTTTTAGATCTTAATTTAACCCACCTCCATTAATCTGTGTATGGCCACATGGTTGTGACTTACCAGGTATTGTTTTGGTATCTGACTCTGGCAGGGCTAAATGGCTTATCTCTGTCTCTATCTCCTTTCTCCCAGATTTCAGTTTAGTTTTACCCACCTACCTCTATTCTGCTCTGTGCAGGCCCAAGACAGTTTCTTTATTCATTAATCAATTAAAGCAACACATATACAAAAGGACTTCCCACATCACCTCCCCTTTCATGTGTAAATAACAGGAAGGTTTTAACTTTAACACAGAAAAATTACATATAAGCATACAGTTATCAAGCAAAAATTATAGTTACAATATTTATATCTACATTATATTTCATCATAATTAAGGAAAACTATAACTATATATTTATCAACTCCATCAAAGACTCCAGAAGGATATAATATTACCAAAGTAAACAGGAAGTACATTGTAAGAAACTTCCAAAACTCTAAAATTGACAGAGACATCTCACTTTCTGGCCAGTCACCAAAAGTTCTTCTATACCATTGGGGCACCCATCTTCAGCCAACAGGCCTATAGTATCCAGCAGACTTTTCCATGAAACAGGAAATTTCAAAGATAGTTCTGCCTATATTGGCAGTTTGTCAGTCAGTTTCTTCTGTATCCTGAAGAATGTCTGGCAGACTCTTTTTGCGCTTACATGAAGCACGAACCCTAAAGGATGGTCTCATCTTCTTTAGGCAACTTTAGCAATCATTTCTATGTGGGTCCTGCATTTTCTTTTCATAAAGCAAAGCATCAAGCAGTCCAGGCAAGAGCAGTTTCTTACATAAATGGCTAACCAACACCATAAGGAGCCTCTTCAGTGCCCATCTTCCTCTTGAAGCAGCTTGGTGCTGCCAGGAGCAGATATGTCTCATTGTCATAAAAAGTCCTAACTTCTTAAAAACATTTTAAATGCCATATTCTGTAGTCTTTGAAGGGTTAGAAGAATGCCTATCCATCTGAAATTTATATCTGACCATCTAGAAAATCTAACTAACATAACTACAAGCTTGAATATTATAAATGATTATCTATTGAGCTATATTTCTTAATTATACATTACATTTTTAAATGAGCTACACAAACACAATACCTTAAACAAGAACAGAAATATATATTATATATATAAATATATACACACACACAGTATGACAAAATTGACCTTAAATTTGTATCAATACACTAAAATCCATACCAAAGCAAATCTCTATAGCATATCCCCTTTAAACATAAACAAATATTTATAAACAATCATTTAGGGAATTTGAGCGTAGTTCTCTCCAAATTGCTTTCTGCTTTTTGTTGTGTGAAGTAATTTTTGGGGGTGTTTATGGTGACCTTTTGAGGGACCTTGGTCCATTAAACTAGATTAGTCTGGAATTAATCCATGGGTTCTCATCTTCTGTGGAAACAAAAGCAGAACATCTTTTCCAAAGCAACATATCCTTACACTCAAATTTTGAAGTCGAGATAACTTTAAAATACATATGTTGGTTACTTAGCTACTTCACAGTCAAAAAACTCAAAGAAAACAAAAATAATATACACAATTCAGACTCTCTGTATATATTTCATATTTATGTGGCTTATTTGTTTTCACTCTATTACTTTTTAATATTTATTTTATTAATATTTATTTATTATTTAATATTTATTTTTATTTTCATCTATGACTGTCTATACTCTGTCTCTTTAAAGAATGTGTTTTATTTTATTTATAAACCATTTATTTCTTTTTATAAATCTCTATACTTTTTTCTTTTCTCTCCCAAGCTTATGCACATTTATCCAACACTGTGACCCATTTAGAGGTCATTTTTATCTGAATATGTCTTATTGTGCATCTGTGATTTTTTCTAACCAGAAGCACTTCTTAAAATGCTAAGCCTCAGCATGACTAGGGCCAAGGCTATTTTGCCTTTTGGCTCTGCCCAGTCAAACCTGGTGGGGCAGATATCTGTTTGGTGTGAGCCATGGTCACAGCCCCATTGTCAGGCACACACTGTCTATGTTGCCATTAAGCAAGTTGTTGCAGTCTGTTCAGAAACCCCATTTAAATGCTCGGCCTCATAAGAGAGCCAGAGTTCATGCTGCCAACATGGACCAAAAAGTCACCATTTCAAAACCACATGGTTTTTTTTTCTGCTTTGGATGAATCAGGAAAACCTCTCTTAAGGCACCTGCTGTATGCTGACATCCCAAAAAAAAAATGCAGCTAAGCTTTTCTTTTTCTATGTCTAGAGTTCCTTTCCATGCTTTCTCAGGATTTATGTGGACATAGTCGACCAAGTTGGAGCACCAATTTGTTTTAGGAGACTGCTTGTTTGTTTCCTAGCTGCCCAGACTCCCAAAATAATCACATAGAAACTATATTATTTAAATCACTACTTGGTCCATTAGCTCTAGATTCTTATTAGCTAACTTTAGTATATTGATTTAACCCATCTCTATTAATGTGTGCATCTCCATGTGGCTGTGGCTTACTGGGTAAGTTCCAGCATCTGTCTCTAGCAGGGCTACATTCTCTCTGTCACTGCCTCCTTCTCCCAGCATTCAGTTTAGTTTGACACACCTAACTCTATTATGTTCTGCGCAGGACAATGACAGATTCTTTATTCACTAAGCAGTAAAAGCAAAACATATACAAAAGAACTTCCAATAGCATCTCTTGTTCAGATTGAATCTTTATTAATTTTGATGCTATGCATAGCTTTCTATCCCATAAATTCATCCATCCATCCATCCATCGACCCAGCCATCCATTCACCCATCCATCCATCCATCCATCCATCCATCCATCCATCCACTCATCCACCCACCCATCCACCCACCCATCATTCCCCCCATCCTTCGTACTTTACCCATGTCCACCTTTACCCTTGGCCACAGAAGCTTCTCCACAGTGGGCAGCAGGCAGAGGACAGAGAATAAGAGACTGATTGTTCAGCCCTTCATGAGAGGCTTCATCTACTCCATTACCACTAAGACTCAGAGAACATGAATGAAGAGGATGTAGAAAGAAGGGAAGAGCCAGAAATGGGAGGCCTGCTGTGGGTGCTGTCCTCGGCCATGACATGGCTGTTGCAGTGATGAGCCCACAGCACCTGGCATTACCTGGGTGAGATCAAGGCAGACAAACGCCAGCACAGACTAGGGAAAGGGATCACTCCCTTCCTGAGGAGCTGTGAGAAGTGGGCAGCAGCTGGAACAGGAAAATCATTGTCTTTTCAGATGCAGGATCCATTGTGTTCCCCATGATCCACTGAATGGCCCACACTGAACACTGTGTGCAGCACTAACTTGACTTGGTGAGTTTTCAATGGAAAGCTACAGCAACAACACTACACATAGGAACGTACAGAAGAACTGTGAAAATAACTGCCACGGGGGAGGGAAGAGTGAGCCGTGGAGGAATAGGGAAGGGGATTCTAGAAGAGACACCTAAAATTAAAGGCCAAAAATTAGCTGTCCTAGGTAAAGCTTATACAATAGAAATATCTTTAAAAATGATTATACATATATATGTATCAATATACACATATACATTGATCCATATATGTATATGCATAAATAGACACATATGTAATTTAAGAGAAATCCAAGTGGAACCACCAATCAACAGGGAAAACAAAATCCCAGGTAAACTATTCTCATCATCGAAGGAACCTGCAGCGACAGGATTGGCTTGCATCTAATTTACTAGCTGGCCATGAGCCCCATGGACATGTAATCCTCCAAATATCTCAGGCTAAAGTCATGAATGTTTGATGCTTTCCACAAATTGACAGTAAGGCCCTGCTGATAGAGACATCAGTTACATAACTCACTGAGCATGAAGAAGCAGATCTGGTCTGTACCTACAGCCATCATCCCTCCTCACTACTGATCACAGCACTGGAAGGTTGTCTACACCAACCACAGGTCAAAGGTAAACACCAATCTAGAAAGACACCTGTCTCAGTCAGTGTTCTGTTGCTCTGAAGAGACTCCATACCACAGTAGCTCTTATAAAGGAAAACATTTAATTGGAGCTGGATTTAAGTTGCCGAGATTCAAGTCCTTTGTCATTGAGACATAAAGCATGGTGACGTGCAGGCAGATATGATGCTGAAGAAATACCTGAGAGGCCTGCATCCAGGTCTGCAAGCATCAGGAAAAGAAACTCTGGGGCTTGGCATGGGCTTTTCAAGCCTCAAAGTTCACACACAGAAATATACTTCCTCCTACATGGCCACCTAGCCTATTCCTTTAAAATAGTGTCACAACCTGATGACCAAGGCATTCAAACTTATGAGGCTATGGAGGCCATTCTTATTGAAACAACTACAACACCCTTTGGTCTACATTGGTGAACTGTCCCCATGACACGTTCATACAATAGTGGCATAAAATTTGTGTGAGTCACCAAACACCATCCAGTTATTTATAACGCCCACACTGTGAGATGGAATTCATCCCTGACACTCCTCAGATGGTCAAGAACCTGAGACTAGAAAGTCCAGGGACCTAGGGGAAAACAAATACCCCANGCAAACATAAGGGCAGACCCCGTGCCTAGCAGTACATGGCCAACGCAAGAGAACTCAATGGTATTTTAGAGGATTATTGACCCATCATGCTTTGTGTGGGAAATAAATTTTTTTGTCTTACAGGTCTTTTGTTTTTCTCTTACGGTTTTCTAATTTTGTGTTTTGTATAGACTTCCTGTGTATGCAAGTGTGTGGCTGTTTGTCTGTGTATATGATTCTTATTCATCTTCCTTATTCTTTTTATTCCCTGTGTGTTCGTTTGCCCTCTTCTGATTTTCCTGTTTGTATGTGTGTCTGTGAGTGTGTGCGTGTGTGTCTGTGTGTCTGTGCCTCTTTGCTATTCATTGACTGTTAGTGAAGATGCAGAGATAATATGGATGTGGATTTGGGTAGATGGAAAGGTAGTGAACAATCTTTGTACACTGTAAATATGTCTTATGATCACTGCTTAATAAAGAACTAGAGGGCCTATAGCTGGAAAGGAAAGATTGGCAGGAGAACCAAGCTAGGAGAAGTGGTGCAGAGTCAGATGAGTCACCAGGATCCACTGAGGGAGCGAAACAGGCTGGAGGACAGGAAAATCCATGAGCCATGTGTCAAGATGTAGATTACTAGAAAGAGGTCCATTTGAATTGTAAGAGCCAAGTGGTATGAGCCTGAACTATTGGCTGAACACTTACAATTGAGTATTGATACTCTGTGTCAGTTATTTGTTAAGTGGCAGGCAGGAAACAAAGGTCATCTACAAGGGAAGATCAGAGAAGGATTCGGGGAGAAGGAATGTCATCAAAATAAACTGTATGAACAATATCTTTCTTCAATTCCAATTAAAATTATTTTAAAGACAAATACTAACTTCACCAACAAAAAGGGAAGGAATAATAATTCATGATTACCAAAGAAATCTGTTCTCCTCCATTACAGGCTCTTAGCTCTTCCATGTCCCTATCAATAAAGTTTTATTGGGACTACCACACTGGATTGCTCATGTTTGTATCTCCTCCATGTCTGTTATGGGTTACAACAACAGAATATCTGTGTTGTGTTTAGGACACACTTTATAAAGAAACAATTGCAATAAGCATTAGACAGGGACTAATGGTTCTTGGTACTATTCGTTCATCTTCAATTATTAACAGTACAAGCTGAATTTTGTTTCCTTGTACTAGATTTAAAAGTACAGGTACCTTTTGGTGTGTGGTGACCCAGGACTTAAATACCAGCACTCAGAAGGCAGAGGGTTAAGGCTGTAAAATCTCTGATGTACAGAGTAAGCTCCCTGGAGCTCTATACAGCCCGGACTATACAGAGAAAACCTGAGTACAAGAACCAAAAAAAAATTTTTAAATTAAATACATATTTAATCTTGGCCATTTTGACAGGTTTAAGAAGGAATCTTAGAGTTGTTTTGATTTGCATTTCTCTGATGGATAAAGATGTAGGCATTTCCTTAGTGTCTTTTAACCCTTTGGGTTTTATTTGTTGAGAGTTCTCTTAGTTTGTGCCTCATTTTTTATTGGATTCTTTGTTCTTTTGATGTCAGGTTTCTTGAATTCTTTGTATATTTTGGAGATCAACCCTCTTTCAGATGTGAGGTGGGTGAAGATTTTCCCATTCTATAAGCTGCCGTTTTGTCTTGTTGACCGTGTCCTTTCCTTACAGAAGCGTCTCAGCTTCAGGAGGTCCTGTTTGTTAATTGTTGTTCTCAGTGTCTGTGCTACTGGGGTTATATTTCGAAGTGGTCTCCTGTGCCAATGGGTTCAAGTGTACTTCCTACTACCTATTCTATGAGCTTCAATGAGGCTGGTTGTATGTTGAGGTCTTTGATTCATTTGGACTATAGTATTGTGCGTGGCAATAGATATGGATCTATTTGCATTCTTGTGTATGCTGATATCCAGATATGCCAGTGCCATTTGATGAATATCATTTCCATTTTCTACTTTATATTTTATCTTATTTGTCAAAACTCAGGTGTTCGTAGGTTTGTGGATTGATATGCAGGTCTTCTATTAGATTCCATTGGTCCTCCTGTCTTTATCTTTGCCAATATCAGGCTGTTTTCATTACTGGCACTCTGTAGAAGAGTTTGAAGTCTGGGATGCCTCCAGAAGTTCTTCTGCTGTACAGAGTTGTTTTTAAATATACTAGGTTTTGCTGGAGAGGATGTGGGATAAGAGGAATGCTCATCTATTACTGGAGGGAGTGCAAACATGTATGGTACTTTGGAAATCAGTATGGTGATATCTCTGAAAATTCGGAAACAATCTACCTCAAGACTCAGCAATACCACTGTTGGGTATATACCCTAAAGACAAGGACATGTGGTCGATTATGTTCACAGTAATAGCCATAACCTGTAAACAGCCTAGATGCCCCTCAACGAAAGAATGAGTAAAGAATATGTGGTGCATTTACCCAATGCAGTACTACACAGTGGCAAAAAAAATGACATATTGAAATTTGCAGGCAAATGGATGTATCTAAAAAAACAATATTGAGTGTGGTAGTCCAGATCCAGAAAGATAAATATTATATTATTCTCTCAGAAATAGCTTTTAGACATAAAGGAAAGTAATACCAGCCTACAAGCCCCAACCCCAGAGAAACAAGACAACAGAGAGAACCATAAGAGAGATATACATGGACCTACACAGGAAGATGAAAAAGACTAGATATCCTAAGTAAACTGGAAGCTTAGGGGTCAGAGGAGAGTGTAAAAGGGGTGAGGGGAACAAGGAGGGGTGTTCATAAAAAATGTATAGCTCAAGAAAAACCATAATACTTAAATTAAATAAATAAAATGTAGAAAGCAGAGTGAGCTACAATTCCTCCAAGTCTTGTAGTATGAAAATCTACCAACACATTCTGTGCACACAAAAATTTCAGATTTCTTGCTTTGTATTTTCTCATCTTATTATAGTAAAAAAGAAAAAAAAAACTGTCCATTTCAGTCACACCTGCTTGGACCTAAGCTCCTTTCCACTTACCATGCTTTTCCTATTTAACATTTTATATATAGTATTATGGGCCTGTGGTTGAATATCTGATGAATTGAGAACCCACAAAAGTCTGGTCAATAATTTATTAATAGGAGCAAAAGAAAAACAGCCTCAGTTTTACATAACAAAGTAGATGTCACTGCTGATCCAGCTACCCCTGCCCTGCCATTCTGCCCAAAGGCCATGAGGACCAACCACAAGGCTGGCTCCTGCTCCAACTACCTAAGAGACAGAGACAGAGCATGTGACTCCCTCCTCAGATTTGTCTGGTCAGGGATCCAAAGAAAACCACTCCCATAGGGCTCTTCACCCCTAATGTCATTGAGTGAATAGAGTGAGCTCCCATGGCATTTCCCTTTTTCTCTAAGAAGGTTCTCATCCTAACATAACTATATACAATAAGAACTATGCAGCATTGTCCAGAAGAGAAAAAGGTAATAACCTAAACAAAAATGAAACTACAACCATCAAGAATGACATCAATCAAGAAACACATTCTAAATGTCCAGACCACAGGTAATTGGCAAATTGCAGCGATTACTCCAGCAGCTGTCCTATCCTGAAGAGTCTAAGTCCTGTACCTAATTCCCCCTTAGCTAAGGCACGAGTGGATTGTAATATAACTACCTAGTCCTCAACCCCATCCAGGACCTGAAAAGAGAAGCAATATTACCTGAGTAAGCAAATGCAAGCAGGCAACTTCTGAAAGCAACAAGAAATGACAGGAAGATCAAGCTGTCTGGACAGTCACCCAAAGTTTTTCTGCAACCTTGAAGCATCCAACTTTGGCTTATAGGCGTAGAATGTCTGACAGACTATAACATGAGGGCCTGCTTGTTGGGGTTTCTGTGGTCCCACCAGGTCCCACAGCCAGCAAGTCCCAAAGAAAAGCACACAGAGGTCTCCATAAGTTATAAACTGATTGGTCCATTAACTCAGGCTTCATATTAGCTCTTATAACTCACATTAGTCCATTATTCTAGTATATGTTAGCCACATGGTTCAGTACCTTTTTTCAGTGGGCAGGTCACATCCTGCTTTTTCAGTGTATGGACAGGACTGGGGAGGAATGGGCTTTCTCCTTCCCAGAATTCTCCTGTTCTCTCTGATCTGCCTCTACCTCCTGTCTGGTTGTCCCACCTGTACTTCCTGCCTGGCTACTAACTAATTAGTGTTTATTTAAAACATAATTGACAGATACAGAATTGTTCCACACCAACAGGCCATTTTCAGAAGCAAGAAAATTTGAAGGACCTGTCCAACCCTGTCTTGGCAAGGTTTAGCAGTCACTCTCCTTGTATCCTACTTGTCCAGATTGGATAGCGTGTTTGCTCTCAGCAGTTGACACAAGGATAGTTTTTGTCCACTAGGAATACTTTGCCAAGAAAAAACAAGTGTCTTTGGTGCCCCTCATCCTGTTAACAGTAGATCGGTGCTTCAGGAGCAGTCATGTCTCATATCAACAGAATTATAAGTCATTAAAACATTTAAATGCCATATTCTGTAGGTCTTTGAAGTGTGTGAAGATTACCTGTCTATATGGAATACATACTTGTGCATCTAGAAAACCTAACTAATATAACTGACATAAGTATGACAAACATGGGTGACTTTTAACCTGTTATTCCTAATAATCTATATAGCTTAAAGACTAAAGCTTCACAATATAAAATAAACAACCTGTAACAGATGTGCAGTGTATGGGCAAGGACCTCAGTTGTGACAAAATATAAAAATATCATAACCTGAGGCAGAAACGTATAGTACAATATGACAAAAGTAGCCTTAATTAGCAGCAATATACAAATTATCATAAATTGAAATAGAAACATACATACAGTATGAGAAAAATGATCTTACATTGGTATCAATATACAAAAATACTTTAAACAGAAGTAGAAACACATATACAATATAAAAAATAATTTTGAATTCATATCAATAAATAAATTATCTTAAACAGGAATGGGTAAATAATTTTATATTTGTATCAATATACCAGAATCCATACCAATGCAAATTATCTAAAGCTGATAGCTGACAATTTAGGTTAAAAGTATATAATAATCTACCTCATTGTCCTATCATATCTATCCTCCTATTTAAATATCAAATGAGATTCCAGTTGACAGAGGTTTCTTTCCCACCTAATCTCTCAGCCATTCAGTCCCAAGAAACACACTGAGGATGACATTAATTGTAATCTGGTTGACCTATTAGCTTAGGATTATTAATTAATTTTTACATCTTACATTAGCCCATAATTCTTGTCTATGTTAGCCAGGTGGCTTGGTACCTTTATCAGTGAGGCATTTTCATCTTGCTTCCTCTGTATCTGGGTGATGACTACAGACTGCACCTTTCCTCTTCCCAGAATTCTCCTGCTCTCCTTGCCCCATCTCTACTCCTTGCCTGGATACTGGCCAATCAGTGTTTTATTAAACTAATACAAGTGACAAAACTTTACAGGGTACAAGAGCATTGTCCTGCAGTATTTCTCCCCGCCTTTTTTTTTCAAAACAAGAACATTTTTCCTGATCATCTTCCATAACAACTTATAACCAACACTGTAAACAAAGATAAAAATCCATAGTCCATTTTTTGGGAAGGTGGGCATGGTTTTCTAGGATACTTCCTGCTGGTTGGGGTGCTGATAATCTTATGGGGACCTAAAGAAAATTTAGAATTTTGGTCAAGTCCTGACTGGACTATTCTGTGAGTCTTGACCATCTCAACCAGCAGTCTTGAGGCTGTTCTGGACATAGAACTCAGGGGAGACTCCTACAGAGGTCCTCTGAAATGTTGAATCATTTGGACCATCTGCTCCTATTGGAGACTCTTCAGGGGGTCTTCCTTGATCAAACCTGATTTTTCTTTATCCATAATGAATCCACAGCCCTTATTCTCCTGTGGAAATGAAAGCAAAATCTCTTTTCCAATGTATCATATCTTTTGATCTAAACTTTGAAGTCAAGGCATTTTGAAAATATATATGGTGTATTAATCTAGCAGCATTTATAATCAAAATTTTTTAGCAGCTTTTGCTCTTTCCTCAGCCATCAAATCATGCAAATACAACACAATAACATACAGTATCCAGATTCTCTGTGTATTTTCTATCTTTACATGGTTTTATTTTAAACTGTATTTCATTTATTTTTATTTTTAACTTTTGATTTCTTGAGACAGGGTTTCTCTGTGTATCTTTGGCCCTTCTGGAACTCACTCAGTAGACCAGGCTGTCCTTGAACTCACAGTGATCCCCTGCCTTTGCCTCCAAAGTGCTGGGATTAAAAGTGTGTGCCACCACACCCAACTACTCCCTGTTTTTTTTTTTAAAGACTTTATCCTTTTTCTTTTCTCTCCAAAGTCTGCATATGTTTTTAAACACACTGTAAACCATTTAGAGGGTTTTTTTCTCTAAATCTATCTTTATTGTATCTCTCTCTTTGTCTGACCACATGAGTCTTTAATTTGCTAAGTGGTATGGCTAGGATTAAAGCTGTGGCTTTAATGGCTGTATGCACTCCATTCCTTAGTTTTCTGAGAGTCTAACCTCACGGCAGAGGTANAGCCATGTTTATTGCCACAACTCTGTGGAGTTTCAAGGTCCCTGCCACCACCAAAAAGCATGCTGTTAGCTATTCATAAACACCACTTAAGTATTTGGTGGCAGGGCTTATTAAAAGAGCTGCAAGGGTTATTTATTTATTTATTTTAAAAGAAAACAAACTATCTTTTTTTATTGTATAACCAGTATCAATATCAATCCAAGTTCCCACTCCCTCCTCTCCTCCCATCCCCTCCACATACATCCTCCTACCTCACCCCCATCCAATCCTCAGAGAGGGTAAGTCACATTGCTTTAGGGAAAGTCTAAGGCCCTCCCTCCTGTATCTAGGCTGAGCAACGTATCATTCAAAGAGAATAGGTTTCCAAAAAGCCAGTACAAGCAGTAGGGATAAATCCTGGTACAACTGACAGTGGCCTCTCAGGCTGCCCCAGTCATGCAACTGTCAACCACATTCAGAGGGACTAGTTTGATCTTATGCTTGTTCCTTCCCAGTCCAGATGGAGTTGGTGAGCGCCTACAAGCTCAGGTAGACTGTTTCAGTAGGTGTATCCATCAAGGTCTTGATCTCTTTGCTCATATTCTCATTCCTCCCACTCTTCAACTGAACTTTGGGAACTCAGTCCAGGGCTCCAATGTGGTCTCTGACTCTATTTCCATCAGTTGCTGGATGAAGGTTCTATGGTGATATTTAAGATATTTATCAGACTGACTAGAGGGCAAGTCAAGATTGGGCCCCCTCTCCTCTATTGCTTAGGGTCTTAGCTGGAGTCATCCTTGTGGA
>LOEQ01006069.1:109348-148437 GCA_001685075.1 Bramus lutescens
TGGTATCTCAGCGGCTATTGGCTGAAGGAGCGGAAGGAGCTCCCGCAACAGTATCTCATCATAGCCATAGACAAGAAGCTAGAACACACAGCAAGTGCTTTGCCCGTTGTGCCATTTCTCTAGCCTGCAAGCAGGCCTTTTTTAAGGGCAGCAAAAACAAAGCATGGAGATCAGATGTCCACTGTGTGGGCTCCTGACGCTCCAGCTCTAAGCCCGTGGGCTTCTTACTGAGAAGAGCTTGGCTAGTGTTGAGCAGTGCTGGGGTACACGGGCATTCAGCAGAGACTTGCTCTTATACAATGCCCCTCAAAGAGATATTGGGAGTACTTCCTACCCTGTCCACAGAGTATCTGGAGTCATATCAGCTTTCCCACTAGGAAATACTACCCTGACCCTGGACCTAAGGGGTGGGGTCTCAGTGGCCTTCTAGCAGAGTCTCCTGCTTTCTGGAGCATGTGTATGGTGCAGCCTCCTTCCCTGGCCTTTGTTCTCAAGGCTGGTGCTCTTCTCATGTCCATAGTTATGAAGCATCCCAGCCTAAAGGGCACTGAGCCTCCTACAGGAACGTACACATTTTCTGAGGTCTTTTGGGGCCCCACTCAAAAGACTCTCCTCTCCTGGCGTAAGGACTGAGGGCAGATTCAGATTCTGCCATGCCCAGCATCCCTGTTCACTACCCACTCGCTGGCCAAAAAGCCTACCAGAACCCTGTCTGCCGTCTCACTTTGGGCCCTGCAAATGTTTGTTGACGATTGGCTGAACAGTTTCTGTGGGTCCCTGAAATAGGAGCGTGATTCCATTGTGATCAGTGAAGAGACCTCACTGTCAGCCCATTCCTCTTCCCCCTCCTCCAGTCTGCCGTACTGTTTGATGGACAGACACAGAGGCCTGGAGTGAGTGGAGACAGAGGCGGTGGTGAGCAACCTACCCACCACCATGCCTCATCTCTGGAACTTCACATGCCCTCTGCATTACCCCATTCCCTCAGAAAAGTCACATAAGACAAGCTAGCATGGTCTAACAAACATACATCTTGCAGTAGTTTGAAAGAAAATGACCCCTAAAGGGAATGTGACTTGGTCGGAATTGGTGTGGCCTTGTTGGAGGAAGTATGACTCTGTGGGGGTGGGCTTTGAGGTCTCCTTTGCTCAAGCTATGCTCAGTGTGGCACACAGTTCACTTCCTGTTGCCTGTGGGTCAAGGTGTAGAGCTCCCAGTTCCTTCTCCAGCACCCTGTCTGGCTGTATGCCATCATGTTCCACCATGACAAGAATGGACTAAACCTCTGAAAATGTAAGCCATCCCAATGAAATGTTTTTCTTTATAAGAGCTGCCATGATCATGGTGTCTCTTCACAGCAATAGAAACCCTGACTAAAACACATATCTTTAACCACCAAAACACTACTGATAGCATGCCACACTGCTGGCAGAGGCCTGTGGCATGCATCCCCAAGGAGAAAGGGTGGCAAGGGCTGTTTCCTTATTCCCGCCTCCCATGCAGTCTGTGTGGAAAACACAAGGTTAAAATCCGCAGTACCTTCTCTTCTTCAAACCCCACAGCCCTTTAGTGCCAACAGGACCGTCTGCACTAAGGTAGGATGCAGGAGTAGGCCATCAGAGCAAGTTCCGGGACCCTACTGGTGCTTGGGGTCTGCAAATGAGTTTGCCAAAATGCATAGACAGATAAGCATCAGCTTTCCCCCAGAAACCTTTCTGTTTCCCTTCTCCTAGGGCCTCCAAGCTGTAGGCGTCTGAGCCAGATGAAGCCCTGTCTTTATGTATCACCCACAGATCTCCTCATGTCCTCTGGCTCATGTGCTAAAGGGAGGGCCATGACCACAAAACCAAGATCGAAGATCACCCACCCTCGGGGATATGGGCAGATCTTTTAATTTGTTTAAATTGTTTGCTAAAACTAATGGTGTGGTTCTTAACTTCCTGGAGCTTTGGGAAAACAAGTCAGGGCAAAAAGAAATAAAATAAAAATCACCTTCCAGTTCATTTTCTACCCACTTCCTCCCAAAGAAAGAAAGTAAATGGACTCCTGTGGCTGAGAAATGCTGGTGCCTTCAATCAAGGCCCTGTGTTCCCCATGGCGAGAAGTATAGCTCGCGAGAGCTGCAGAGCCCACCGCTTCCAACAAGTCTCAGCGAGAACCTGTGCCAGCTATAAGGCACAAGCACATGGCCACATCAAAGCCAAATGTTTGTCACCTGGAAGACTCTGAGGGTGAGTGGAGGGCAAGAGGAATGATATCTTGTTAACCTTTTTCTCCTAGGGGCATTTGCCCTCTCGCTACCACCTCGTGCTACATTTCCCTCACCCTTGAAGTCCTGAGATCCTCCGCCACACAGAAATAAATATTTTTTTTCAAAGCTAGTGAGAACAAAATATAACAGGTAGCTGTCCAGACCTGCTTTAAAAGAATAAACACCAGCTCCGCTAAGAAATAACACCCCTGTTGGCTTTTATCACATGACCTGGGCCAGAGAGCCAAGAGTGTGAAGGAGTCAGAACTCAGGTTCTTGTTGATATCATGGTAAACCCATTAAATATGTAGGAAAAAAAAAACACCTTTACGTTTTGGGCCTGGTTGAAACTGTCAGGGACCAGGTTAGAGTTAATTTATGTTCCACACCCTGAAGGCGACAGCTGGGGAGGCTCCAGGTAAACCCCAAATTCACATCTTCCAAAGGTCTGAGTTCAGAGAGCCAAGTTGGACACTAATAGTCCCTGCCTCCCTTCTGTTGCCTTTATGGATGTCTAATCTATACCTCCCGCATCTGGATCAAGAGATAAGCCTCGCCTCACACCTCACCCTTCTGAGGCAGAGAGCAGTATGCTCCAAGCAGAACCCGAAGGGCTCCAGTTCTCCGGAAATTGCTGGGGGCTCCAGGCTGCAAGGAGAGACTGCTAAGTTGGAAAGTGCTTATCAATTATTCATGTGACTGGATAAACAGGGATTTTATCTTGTAGCATGAATCAAGAGATAAAAATTCCATTTCAAGGGGGGGAGCGGCCTGAAAACTAATCCCTGTATGTTAATTGGAAACTGAAAAGGAAGGAATGGGGGGACTATAGAGTGCTTTGCCTGGGTCCTGCTTGGAGCATTCGAGAGAGAGTGCCTCCACCCTGTCCCATATTTTGTTTCTATCATCCCCAAGTCTCCCAAACCAGGCAGCCCAATGAAAGGGAAACTCTGTTCTCTTCTTTCTGAATTTAATTCAATAACTGATGGGACCCCCTCCAGCCATGACCCCCCTCCACACCCTGGGAGCTGATAGTGGAAGATGGGTTTGTGGGTAACAGTCTCTTCCCTACAGAACCACGTCCCAAGCATTTGTGGTTAAACTAGATGGTCTACTCCAGACTGAAATCCTAAGTAGAAAACAGTTTTCAAAGAGCTCCTTAACAAGGCTGTGAGCAAAATTAGTGGTAAGCCTAAGACAGTGGGTCCTGTCTGCCCCCACGCTCTGTGGTCAGAGCCAAATGGTATCTAACCTGAAATAAACTTTGGCCATAAAAGAACATTTCCCCAGGCCTGACAGTGCAAGCTTCTCAGGAGGCTGAGGTAGGAGGCACAAAAATTCAAGGATTGCCTGGGCTACCAAGTGAGTTCAAGACCAGCATGAACAACTTAATAGGCCCTGTTTCAAAATAAGAACTCGGGAGCCTGGAAGGATGACTTAGCAGTTAAGAGCCCTGGCTGCTCTTCCAGAGGAGCTGGGTTAGAGTCCCACGTGGTGTCTCGTGACCACCTATAACTCCAGTTCCAGGGATCTGACACCTTTTTCTGATCCCTGAGGATACAAGGCAGGCATATGGCATACATACATACGTCAGAAAAAAAATCATACACAAAAAATATGTTTTGAAAAAGCCATTAAAAAGAGCAGTGGGGATATAGCAGTGGTGATGTGTTCAGGTGTGTACGAGGCCCTGGTTTCTATCTCCGGTACCAAAAATATTGTAAGTGTCTGGTGAGATGGTTTAGTAGGTAAAGGTGCTTGCCACCAAAGCCTGACCACTGGCATTGGCTCCCTCAGGACCCACGGGATGGAAGAAGAAAACCAAACTCCCAATAGTTACGTGCTGGCCTTCATAGAGACACCATGGCATGTACCCATACCCCATACACAAAAAATAAACACTGAGAAGAGACTCGAATATCCAGGGTCAGACACGGCTGTCCCTGGCTAGTACTGTCGATTTCTTCTTCGTTCTACTTTCTCTGTATTTTCCAAACAGTATATTGGGAGCACTGCTAATTTCATAATGGAAGAGAAATAATAAACTTTGTGCTTTTTAGGTAGTGTATTAGGAGTCTGTATTGATTTTTCCATGGGAGGATAACAACACACTTCATAACCAGCGGACTTGGCATTATTTCCCCCTCCCACAAAGCAGAAGAATTTGTCTCAGTAGGTGTGCCCTTTCTTGGCACCAGCTGGTAGATGGGAAAGGGGGTGGGCAGGGGACTCTGCCCGGAACAATGGTTCGACAAATGTGTGACGGTCTGAGAATATGGGGCCTGACCTGTATTCTGAGGTCTAGGCGGAGTGGCATCCAAGGAGAACCTGGAAGGGGCAGGATTTCTATCTCAGTGGAAACATCCACTGTGGAAACATCCATCCACCTTCTTGGCCATCCTGCTGCTCCTACGAGGAATCATAGCCTGCCTTTGTGGGAAAATGTCTCTTGAGGACCAGGACTGGGGTTTGTCTCCACGGTTCAGGGGCTGGTAGTTCAGGGGTGAGTTAATGAATTATGGGATTCAATAATGAATTGTTTCTAATTAGTGAATGTGAGGGGGAAATAGCCACACTATTCGGGCAGCAATTGTGACAGCTACAATGCCAGCCAACACTAACCACTCATCTACCCACCTACCCATGCACCCACCACTCACCTACCCACCCACCCATGCACCCACCAGTCACCCACCCACCCATCTATCCACCCATCCACCTAAACTTCAATCTATCATCCACTCATGCATCCATCCATCTACCCATCCATTGATTCATCTATCAAGCCTTAGTCTATCCATCACTCAACTCTTCACCCATCTACCCACACATCTAAGCCACCATCCATCCATCCATCCATCCACTCACTTATCCCTCTACCCAGTAATCCATTTATTCATTCATACATATCCACTAAGCTAAGTTCTCCAATGTCACCACTTCCCCACAGCCATACACACAGCATCCAGATGAAGCAAGAAGAAAATGCCTAGGACAGATAGAAGGATTGATGAGAGAGGTTCCAAAAAGCTCAAAGGGCTTCCACATGCTGCCTCCTAAGAACCAGGTAGACGAGAAACCACGCAGAATCCGAAAGTGTAGGGCAGGCTGAGGAACCAGACTTCCAAGTACCAGACCCTTTCCCAGCTAGGCTCCAGTGCACACCAGCCATGTGGCCTTCAGCTCCCTTCCAAGGAGTTTTCAGGTCTGAGAGAGGTGGATTCTACTCTGGTCTGCCCCCCACCCACACTCATCCAGAGCAACCCAGGATGCCACTTGGATATTTGTTTGGTTACTAGATAACTAAGCCGGCCACCATTTCTTTGATCAGACGCCTTGATAGGAAGCAAAACAAACAGCATTGCTCAGCAAGATTTTGGTCGATCTTATCTTCCTTCAGTGCCTTTAACACAGGCAAGGATGGGAAAGTGGGTGTTTAGAGGAGGAGGAGACTCATGGAGGGATCCCTAGTGCCCCTGTGTCTGTCAAGGACCCCCATTACTACCTCCTTACAACTACCCCTAAGAAGCTCTGACTCCCTGAATGGTCCCTCTGTGATCACCAACCTAGAAAGCAGAGCTCTGTAGACTGCAAAGCAATGGTGTCCTAAGAGGCCGTGCACCAGCACCCAGGGGGCTTCTCTCCCAGACAACACAGCTATTCTGGATCTTACAGAGTCTAAGGTTTCCTAGAGCTAGAAAAAAAGGACAGGAGCTAAGCGGCCTCTTTCCTCTCGCAAAGCAGAAGGTTGAGACAAATACAGCTTTCTGTCCTTTTCTTCATTTTCCTCCCTCCCTCGGTTCCTTCTTCCTCCCTTCCTCCCTCCCTTCCTTCTCTGTCCGCTCCCCTCTCTTCCCTCTTTCCTCTTCCTTTCTTTTTCTTTCCTCCCTTTATTTGTAAAAGTAAAGTCAACTCAAAGTCGTAGCTGAGTGAAAACTTTAGTCTCTCCTTCCCCTCGCGCTTGGGCTTCTCCTCACAATTCCAGGAGACTCTTCTTCCAATACTATGTTGTATGTCTGTTTTCTGGGCTAGACCTGACCCTCACCATCACTGAATTGGAGCAACAGTGACTACCAGCATGACACTCTCAGGGCTCCACTGTTGGCATTCCCTAGTGGGAGCAGGGGCAAACTGTCGCAAACCCCTCCCTTCCCCAACAATACACTGGGCTGGGAAGACGCTTTGGTAGGATGGCTGCCCGTAGCTGTTTGGAACACTCTTCAGTGGTACACAGTTTTAAGTGAGCTGTGTGTGTTGTGGGTGGAACTCTTCAGTGATGTACATAAGCCACCCAAGGGACTTGATGGTGTCACAATGAGCCATTTGTTTTCAGTAACTCCCATAAGATCACTTCTTCCCCAAGCTAGAGCTGGTTGGAGATCTCTCGTTGGCCTGTCGGTAGTCTCCCCTGGAAACGGCTGTAACACTTGCCTTTTTTTTTATTGTTCTGGGTGCACTTGGATGGGTGTGTCGTGGGTTACGGATGGAGGTCAGAGAACATCTTTGTGTAGTCAGTTCCCTCCTCCACCTTCACACAGGTTCGAGAGCTAGAACGGGGGAACCGTTGTATGGGGGGAACCCTCGTATGGGGGGAACCCTCCCCAAGGCCCCTTTTAACTTCATCTTCGCCTGTGTTGTGTTGGAGTGAAGGTTATATTGTCTCCAAACAGCTAAGTTCCAGGAAATTCACCCGCCCCCTCCATGCTTCTGCCTCCTCACCTGTGGAGTGAGGAGTGTAGACCCATCGTTTGGGAACCCTGCTTTTTCCAGCTTCCCTTCCTGTCCTGAGTACTGTTCCTTCCACCTCCTGCTTACCCACCTGGGCC
The DNA here is from genome assembly GCA_001685075.1 of Bramus lutescens. Taxonomy (NCBI): domain Eukaryota; kingdom Metazoa; phylum Chordata; class Mammalia; order Rodentia; family Cricetidae; genus Bramus; species Bramus lutescens. The sequence goes on from LOEQ01006069.1 coordinate 116,426, forward strand.
GGGGACAATGGTCCAAACTCAAAACTCATTTTTCTCATGCTGGGGCTGCAGAGATGGCTGCAACATGGAGCTAACGAGAACCTACTGGCTCCTTTGGACGTGAGGGACACAACAGGTGGTCATCCTGTGTTCTCAGCAATCAACAGTTCCAGTGGAGAAATCAGCCAATACAGTCCTCCTGCCTGCCGCCCTCGGCAGGGGCTCCTCCTTTTAACAGCAGCGTGGTGAGTTCTGAAAGATCAAATTATAACTCCACCTGGGACAGCCATGCAAAACCCCCTTTCAAAGAAACAACACAGGAGAAAAAAAAAAAGAACCCACTAATATTTGAACTTCTGTCTACATCCTGGGACTTGCAATGCCAGAAGGCCAGAGAGGCCAGTCATCCCAAGATGGGCAGATGGCAGAGAACCTGAATCTGCAATGGCAACTTTTACAAATGGATGGACACATACTTGCTACAAATCATCACAGTTATGCAAATTATAAATCATCACCCTGCAGGGCTCTTCTCTGGCCCTTAAGCAAACTTCCTGTAACAGGGACAACTGTTGGCCAGGAGAGCCATGCCCTGATCTGGGTTTCAGAAGGCCGCCACAAACCCATGCTGTGCTCAGTAACCCATAGGCACCAAAAGAAATACCACCTTCTGGAAGTAGACCACTAGATCCCCTCACACCTCACTGTGGGAGGGTCATATGGAGGGCTAGGCACTTTGTTTCCTTTTTGCCTCTAGAGAATAGTAAGGACAGCCCTGAGTCCGAGGCTGGGGGTCCTAGGGATGGAGGTAAAGGGATCTTGGGGTTCCTGAGTCACTGAGGAACTCACCCTTTCCTCAAGAAAGGGAAAAAGGTGTCTTGGGTCCCTGATGGAATGCTCAGCCCACTGAAGTGGGGCATGTGACCCTATGAGGTCTTCTGAAGGCCAAGCTGACTGCTCCAACAGGTGCCTAGACACAGATGACCTCAGAGAGACAGTATCCCGCCTCTTCCTTTGTTTTTCGTGACTCCCTCCCACCATCCCTTCTTTCTTTGCTTCCTTCTTCCTCTATCCCTTCCATTCTCAACTTCCTCTCCTCCTCCTCCTCTTCCTCCTATTCTTCCTCTCTCTCTCCCCCTCTCCTTCTCTCCCTCCCTCTCCCCCTCCTCTCTCCTTTTTTTCTCTCCCCTTCTTACATCTTCTCCCTGTTGATGACAGCACAGGGAGCTGCTCCTTGGGACTGGCACACCAAGCCTGGTGCCCACCTGTGGTTCTATTTCAATGGCCCCAGTGCTCCCCCCTATGGAGAGGACAGATCAGAACCACTTTCCCCAGGCGCATCCCTCTCTATAAAAATCCTGTCTCATGTCCCCTTCCCAGGTGGCCAAAAGGCTTGTTTCGCCACAGAAGTTGTCTCTTTCATTGCCTGTCTTGGCAAGCTCCAGGGACCCGTTTGGAGGCATTCTGCCATCTTCACGGCTGCTTTGCCTCTGCGCTGCCACCCAAAACCGACTCACTCAGGTGAGTCCGGCAGGGTGGTGGCAGGAGGAGGAGTTGGGGTGGGGGAGGAAACCCATCCCAGATGGCTCCAGGCTTTGCCTAATTACAGAAGGTGATGCAGACTTGGACACTTTCACTGCGGCCCTGCGCTAATAGTATCTGGAAGACCTCAAAAGTAATTTCTGAGGCCAGGGCCCAGAAAGGCTAAGAAGAACTTTCTGCATCCCTAGGTCCTTGCCCTTCCGGGGAACAGCCTGGCCTGAGTGCGCTGGGGCGTGAATCACAGTGCTTTGGCTCTGTCGGGAGGTTTCCTTGCCCTGAGTGAGGAGTACTCTTGGGGAGGCGAGGACCCAGGAGGCAGGGTGCAGGAGAGTCAGGGGAGTGTGAGCTACAGGAGCTGCGGCACTGCTCCGGGGCAGTCTCCACCTCTTCTGGCAAATTAGACTTACGAGTGTGCGGCTCAGCAGTCCAGGATTCCCAGCCCACAAGCAGGAGCCTTGGCGAGGGGCACAGGACCCAGCCTGCTTCAGCCCACTGCTGCCGGAACCTCCTATTAGCGCCTCATACTCCAGCCGGCGGTGGACGAAGGGATGCCTGCAGCTCTGCTCCGCTATGCATGCATCCTGGTAGGTGCCACTCTCCCCATCAACTCACCTTCTAATGTTCCCAAGTGCCTTTGGAGACGGTCACACTGGGCCTGGGTACCTGTCCTGTGCTGCTGCTCTCTGTGTGCGCTCTTTTACCAGACTCACCTGGTGGGCACCTGTGGTGTCTCCAAGATCTTTCTACGCTCTGATGGAAGAGTTAGGCTACTAGGCAGTGTGTGGATTCTGCCCCTGGAGCCTGACTTCCAGGTACCCAAAGCATCATCCCCTTGTATTGGGGCTCCAAGAAGGTTCAGGCTATCCTAAGCAAGCGAGTTACCCAGGTAAGGGACAAAGTCCAGGTTACATAGACCAGGCTGTTGGTTGGCTTTGCCCTCCAAGCCCATAGACTGGTAAGGCTGTGTTCTACTGCAAGGTTGGGAGAGAAGGACAGGCAGGGATACAGTTCTGCTTCTCACGGATGATACCCAGCAGACCTAATGGTGAGTGGGATGGGGCCTCAAGAACCCTTAGTGAAGAAGTAAGCCTTTTCTAGAACAAATGCCCTCTTAATGGCTTGTGCTAAGGGCTCTACGAATGCCAGCTGTGATATTCCAGGTGCCAACAGTAAATACGAGAATAACTGCCATCGTAGATGTGTCAAACCCAGGATTCACCCCAGGCACAAACTAAGAATTCTGGCCCTGGCCAAACTTTGTGGCTTGAGAGCCCAGATTAACCCTGCATGAGACTGTGTGCCTACCCACCAGGAATCTGGGCCCCAGCTTTCTCCAAGATGGACATGAAAACCCTACCTTTGTCTAGGATTACTATGGAGTACAGAGGGTGAGCCGCGGGGTCCCCAGCTTGTCGACAGGCAATGCCTGGCACCCAGAAACTCTGCAGTGCACAGCAGCCAGTGTCCCAGGCTCTGCAGTCTGGTTGCAGGACTCTGAGCACACTGAGACCCTTTCACGGGTAGTTTTGGGCACCGTACCTCTTCAACAAGGCTTTGCTTTCCTAGTCCCAAGTTTCTACACAAGATCTTTTGAAAAAAGATAAAGGAACCTGAAGGGAAATCGAGGGAGGGCATGCTCACAATTTTAAGATTTGCAGATGCATGCACCCAAAGTTCATCCGTCATGGTCTGCTTTCTCTGGCTGAGTGGAGATCAGTCATCACATAACTAGTTAGCCCTCAGCGCTGAGCCATCCTAGCATGCAATCACCTCCCTCCTCGTTGGCTTGCTAGCGAGTAAGAACAGGAGGTATATCCAGGGGCAGGTGAGGGGGGAGCTGGTGCCGGCTGCTGTGCTGGACACTGCATCTTCTCCACTTCTCTGGCTCTCCCCAGGGCTCTGGACAGGCCAGAGCCGGTGATGCATTACCCTAGCAACTTGCCTTAAGTTCCTTGCCATGCCAATAAAATCACAAAATTTTAGCACCGAGGCTTGTTGCTTCGTTCCTCATGGCCCTTCACCACTGCCAGTTCAACTCCACTAGAGAGAAGATTCTCCAGTGGAACGACCAGTGGGCATCTGCTTCACAGCAGGGCAGCCCTTGGGTCAGACCCATGAGGTCAAGAGAGTAACCATTCTTTTCAGCTCAAGCTTCCAGGTGTCCCTCTCCCCTCAACCCCTGTGCTAGGCCCAAGCCTGGCATTGATTTGATCAAAGTCCACTCTACCATTAGCACCATCAGCAGATGGCCAGATCCCTTGAATTCTTGGAACAGAACCCAGCTATTCGTTCAGTTAGCTACACAACTCAGTACCTGAGCTCTGCATGCCTGAGTGACATCTCTGAGTTCTAGAGAGTCTGGGTAGCATGGTACACGGACCCTTCTGCTAAGGAAGTTCAGATTGTACAAGTGGTCATATGTGTGTCCACATAAACACCCACACCCAAGGTTCCTCAGCCTCTGCACTGTTGACATTTGAAACAGTTTCTTTGTTGGAGAAGGGGCTGTCCTGTGCCTAGTGACTGCTTGCAGTATTCCTACCTCCCCTAGCCCAAGTCATAAGATTCCAGATGGTCTCCTGACTTTGCTGGGTGTCTCCTGAGGGCAAAATAGCCCCCTGCTAGGAACCTCTGGTCTGGCCAGCTCAACCCAATCGGGTAGGTTTTCGCAGGAATCACAGGATTGTTGTTATAGTTGTTCTGAGCAATCAGGAAATCAAGGGCACAGCAGGGGCCCAAGAAAAACAGCACAGCCTGGGTGGCTGCTAATCGGACGCTGATTTTTCCCCCGATTTGTTCTCTCTTGGTCTGCATTTGGAAATGTCTTCCCCAGAGAATGACAGGCATGAGGCTATGGTACACCCGATGCCAGACACGTGCCAGCCTAGCTCTCTTGCTACTGGGCCTGGTTCCCTCCACAGCAATTTCTGGCTTTAAAAAATCCCCTTATTCAACAATTTATGCTTGAGGTGGGTAGTGAGAAACTACTGCCTCAGAGTTTGGGGGGGTTGTTTCACTCTCAGACTTTTTGTGTATGGGGTTATCTAACTTAAGCCTTGCTTTTCTCTAGAGTTGTCTACTTTGTGATGACAGGTTACCATTTAGATACAGATTAATCAGAGTAAAAAAAAAAATACAGCTACTCGCTAAGAGTTCTGACAGCGCAGTTTCAAAACCCAGACGTCTCTGTCATGCAAGCTTGGGGTTTTGAGTTCCAGCCCCTAGCACGGTGGCACATATTTGACCCCAGCAATAGAGGGGCTGAGACAAGAGGCTCCTTGGGGCCTATTGGCCCATCTTGCTAAACCAGGGAGCCCTAGGAAGGTAAGAGAAGCCATCTCAAGAGTAAGATGGAGAGTGATTGAGAAAGATGAATGTCAACCTCTACTTCCACATGACTGTGCACACGTGTACACATGCCCCTACATATACACTATGCAGACACAAACACACACACACACACACACACACACAAGAAAAGCAGTGGAAGAAATTAACTTAAATACACTTCTGCAGCATCCCAAGGGGAATAGAAATTGGTAATTGTGTTAATTATTTAAAACAAAGGAAATTATCAGCAGAGACTTCATTTTGTACTTGGCAAGTTGCAGGCGAATCAACCCAAGCAGCTGTTTCACTTATCTTCTGACCAAGGCTGCAATCTTGAAATTCAAAATAACCAGCTCGAGGCAAACACAGCAGCTTCCTTGATTTTTTAAAACCATCTGGATAGCAAACCAGAGAGAGACTACACGTGAAGAAATATGTGTGCAACACACAGGACGTTAACTGTGCTAATGAAAGCTGTAAGCCTAAATGAGGCCCCGACAAGCCTTCCAAGACACAGTGGTTCACCGCCAAAGTCAGTCTGCAAAATGAAGATCAATAGCCCAATACAAAGGGAAAGGGAGGCTATTAAAATCAACTTGAACTTGAGAGCGTCTAAGCTGAGCTAGGGGGACTCTAGGGAGGCAATGAAATTCTACAGTTGCCACAAAGTAGAGCGACAAGTTGGCCTGGGCAGTTGGTTTCTAACATGAACCCTTTGTGCAAAGCCCAGCCCCAAACCCTTGAGCTTTCAGACTGTTTCCAAAAGACCCTGGGATGGGAAGCCATATCTGGAAAAAGAGGTGCCCATCGAGGAGGACACAAGGAAAGTGTCACATGGGAAAGAGAAAATGTCAGACCTGTTGGTTGGAGGGGTGATCTGGGACAGTTGGTGGAGGCAGATTGGTGCCCATTATGACATCTGCCTGTGCACCAATTGTGAACAATGACCTAGGTTCCCCCCGCCCCCGGCTCTATTGCCTTCTTTGATATCACAGTACCCTTCAACCTCCCTAGGCCTGTTTGTGTCCATCAGGGAATTGGGACTGGTGACAGCTGTGGCCTCAGGATGCTGGAATCCCACGGGATAATAGGATGTGTACTTGGTCTAAGATCCAGGGGACCCTAGAGCCACACTGCAGGGTGGAGTCTTTCTCAGAGGCTCCAGATCCAGAGAATAAGGAGTGAGTGGTGGCCCTGCTGCCAGTCCAATGCCTCTGAGTGCTGATCTCCTCCCACTCTGGTGGATTGTGTGCCCATCAAAGCTCTGCAGCTCCCTAACGATCCACGCACAACACATTATGTAGCCACACCCAGCCTTTCCTATCTTCTAGATTGTCCCTGACTCACAACGGGAGCCTCCATTATCAGAGTCCTTGTTTCCTCAATGGGGATGTGGGTGGCTATTAAGCTAATTGTCAGGGATGGAGAGATGATGGCTCGACAGTTAAGAGTGCATGATGCTCTTCAGAGTTCAGTTTCCAGGGCCCTCATGAAGCAAACACCCATAACTCCAGTCCCACAGGGAGTCTGATTCTGGCCTCTGGCACTCACTAGCATATACCTTTATACAAGCACAAACACATAATTAAAAATAAAAGTTGAAAACAAAGAAGCGTCTAGCACAGTGATGCTCAATTGGTCCCAAGGCAGCGAACATAGGCTAGGTGCCTTCTTGTGTAGCTGCTATCACAGCGGTGATGTGGAGGGACCAATCCGGCAAATGACAGGCAGGGAAGAAGGAATCACAGAGGACCAGACAGGACCGGTATAAGGGCTCCGAGCTAGGGCTGGGAGGTTAAGAAGCGTGCCCTAGAAAGGTCTCAGGTGAATCAGAGCTGGAAATAAGAGACCCTGTTAACCAGAAGAGTAGACAGAATGTCCGGCGGGAAGGATGGAATGAGCAAAGATCTGGCTGGCAAAGAAGGCAGAGGTGAGCCTGGGGAGACAGAAGGCCATGGAGCTCATGGGTCAAGGACTGGATGAGGTTAGAAATCAGTAGGACCTAAATCCCAGAGTGACAGGGTGTCAGGAAGACATGGGACCTTGCCACAGTGGCCATGCAGAGTCCATGGAAGGATTGTATAAAGAGGGGGATGTGCCTAGCCTTGCCTGGAGAGTTGGTTTGTGTTTGCTTCCAGCCTTGAGGATCTCTTAGACTTAGGACACTCCCAGGCCCCACGTCAGTGCAAGCATAATGGGTAATAAGGTACACGTGTTCAGCATTCACTCAATCCAACCAGTCCCACACCAGCTTAGAACCCACACCCAAGGCCACTGTCTTGATCTTCCAACATCCCCGCAATGCAGAGGTCCTCGCTTTCATCTGAGATGAAGAGGCCAAGGCACATGACTGTGCATAGACACAGCTAAACTATTAGCAAGCCTGAGGATCTCCCTTGGCAGGCAAGGTAGGTGTGGTTTGCTCACATCACTCACTTCATCTCATCTTGACTGAGGAGTGGAAAAGTTATGGTACCTAACACAGTCCACAAGGTCCCAGTGACCCGGCTCTGCCTACCGTCTTGGCTTCAGCCTCTCAAAAAGAACACATGGTCCGTGTGTGGAGGTCAGAAGATAACTCTCAGGATTCCGGTTTCTCCTTCTACTGGATGAGTCTTGGAGACTAGACTCAGACTTTCAAGGTTGATGGCAGGCTCCTTTGCACATCCTGAGTCACCTCACCACTTGTCTGGGGGAAATGAATGTCATGATTGCAAACCATAAACTCTATCATCTGCCCTTTCCCCGTACACTGCTCAGTGAATGATCTTTCTCTTACCAGTGGAATAGGACAGGCATTTCTACATCACAGGGCCTTGTGCAAGCTAGCCAGGCATGCTACCATTGAGTTACAATCCCAGCCCTTCGTGTTTGATACATGGTCTGACTGTTTGGGCCAGGTTGGCCTCCAAGGAGAAATTCTTGATTACAGACTTGATTACCAAGTCTGGCCAGGGTGAATTTCTCTTCATGTGAGCAAGGATGGAGGTTAGCTTTGGGGCTTCACGGCCTTTGCCTTTCATCTCTCTCTCCAGATGCCCTCTATCTGTAGACTGTAGTGTCCGTTCCTAGCATTGGAATTGCTATGGCAAAAGGTATATGTTCAATATGTCCCTGACCTTCTCCCCGAAGAGCTGTCCAGCCGCCCCCATAGACAGCCTGGGACAGCAGCATCTCTTAGCCCCTCTCCCACCCCCATCCCTGCTATCACTGTTCTTCGTGAGTCTTGCTAATGTTGATATTCCTGTCGTGTGTATGGAAGGGTGTCCCACTGGGCTAGGGGGGAAGTGTATTTGTCACTTGTCTTGTTGCTGTGACAAGATACCTAGCAGAGGCCACTTCAGGATGACAGGGTTTATTATGGTGCACAGTGGGAGAGTCCAGTCCATCATGAGGAAGTCACAGCAGCAGGGGTGGGGGAAGCCAGTTATCTCACATCTGCTTCGTGCCCTATCTCTCTCTCCCTGTCCATCTGTCTGTCACTCTTCCTCTCTCTCCCCGTTAGTGAACTACTTTCTTGTGCAATGGGGAGGGCTACACTTTTGTTATTACCTCTGAATGATCTACACACGAACTTTTGAAGTCACAATATCCAGGAAAGGTTTCCTTCCCTTGAACACTGATCCCATTACTTATTGAATTCACTTTCACACCTACATTGAAAAGCATACTAGAATTTATCTTTTTCATTTATTTCTATCTTTTTTTCAAAGATTTACTTATTTTTAAGTACATTGGTGTTTTGCCTGCATGCATATCTGTGTGAGGATGCCAGATCCCCTGGAACTGGAGTTACAGACAGTTGTAAACTGTCATGTGGGTGCTGGGAATTGAACTTGGATCCTTTGGAAGAACAGCCAGTGCTCTTAACCACTAAGTCATCTCTCCAGTCCTGTTTCTCCTGATCTTAATGTCTTTCCTGAATATCTTCACTGTCCCAGTGGCTTCCTGCTCTCAATTTCTTGGTGTATACAATGTTTTGATCCTTTGAATTTTCCGCATCTTTCTTGGCACCCTGAGTTACTTTCATCTTAGGGTCACTGTCCAAAGTGCCTCCATGGCCTCTGAATCTCGGGCAGTTGACATCTATGTCTCCAGGGACACTTTTCTCTTTCTGAGCCTTGCTGGGATTTCCACGCCTTTCTCTCCTGTTTGTTCCTCTGCTACATGAGGTTGGGGATCTCACTCTGTCTTCCCTGCCTCATGTACTTTCCCCTGGATGTAGACTTGATGGCTCCATCATCTAGATTCTTCAGGCCAGTCTTCTGGGGGCAGGGTCCTTGTGGCCCTTCTTTCTCTCCCTATTTTATTTGTTCTGCCGATTTGCCCAGGTTCCCAGGCATTCACCTGTAAGGGTTCAGGCAGTGTGCACTCTGTTTCTCAGAGACACATCTCCCACCCGTTGCATCTAGCACTGGAGTCACAGAGTACAGTCCCCTGGATCTCAATTTTCCATCTGTCCCAGACTTCCTGGGCAGCAGAGAAGTACTGTTGGCTCTGTAGTGCCCTAGGGGTCTCTGGTGTCCACCAAGGTTCTCAGCATTCTTCACAATCTCAGAGGTTTTCCTGGCTCTGGCCTTTGCTCTTGAGTGCTCTTCAGGTTACAAGGGTCATTTCTTTGCTCAGTGAGGTTTGGTGTTTGGATTATTTCTCCAGAACCAGTCGAGTCTTAGAGAGATCGGAGCTCCTCCTCACTTTCCCCTTTTGATCCAATCCAGAACACCAGTCAGGTGTTAAGAATGCTAAGGATGGTTTTCCCACCTTGGTTTACCTAACCTAGATTATCCCTCACAGACATGTCCAGAGTCCTGTCTCCTAGGTGACCCATGATCCTGGGAAGTGGACCATCATATATTAACCATCACTAAAAATGGTACCTGGCTGGTCACAGACAATGTCTCAATGCCACATGCTGGGAGCTCTAGGTAGCAGGACTCAGGCAGACTGGAGCCACTGGCTATCTGGAAGAAAGTTGATTTGGGTGTTTAGAGAGGGTCCAGTATCCTCCCTGATACAATGAAAAGAGATTGTTTAAAAGCATCCTATTCCTAGTCTAGTGGACAGGGCTTTGGAACTTGGTAATGGAGTCTCTGCAGGGTGATTAAGACTGAGCTATAGTTACAGACGGCTGACTGTGTACTGGAACCAGCTCTGGGGAAGGAATTTGTGATCCAGGTATTGCCATTATACACACTAAATACTTGAGACAGTGGACATCCTGGTCTAGAGTTTTGTGGAAGGGCAGATGTCCGCAGAAATTGCAACTTGGTGGGGTCTTGGTTACTTAGGAGTCCCCAGAGCTGGTGACACTCTTCAGTGAGTCAGAACAGAGCTCAGTTCCCTTGGGTAATCTGAGATGCTAACATCTCCTCGTCATGACCATCCCAAGGACACTAGTTGCCTGCTACTGAAAAGAACCAGCAAAGGTGAGCTCTTTCACCAAAGCTGGGCTGTGTTAGCAGGGGAAGGATCCTCTCCCACCCAGCCCCTACTCTCACATCGTAGCTATCCCAAGAGCACGGTGTGCCTCTGAAAAGACACATCTAGGTGATCCGAGGAGAGAGATGGATGGGTAAAATGCTTAACATGCAAGCATGAGAACCTGAGTTTAAATCCCATAACCCAGGCAAAGCTGAGCACAGTAGCACATGACTATAATCTCATCAGTCCTACAGGGAAATGGGAGTCAGAGACAGGAGAATCAGCCAGAGTTCCCAGTCCAGCCATGCTGGCATATACAATGGCAAGCAAGGGACCCTATCCCAAATAAAATGAAAGGCAAGGACCAGCATCTGGGGTTGCTGACCTCCACACAGACACCATGGCATGAGTGTGACTTGAGTTTTCATATATGAACATACACATCATATACATACACACACAACATACAGACATAACATGCACATCATACATATACATACAAATGCACACATCAGACACATATACTCACACACAAAGATGAAAAGTACATATCTAAGCCCCCCTCACAGTGCCTCAATACTAAATTACACAGGAAGAAAAGCGAAAAGTAATAGCTTACACCCAGCCCCACTCTCTCCCCTAAGCGGGTGTAAATCTGGAGCAAGGCATGGCTGTGTTTAGCTTGGAACCACTAGTGACCACAGCAAACGAAATGGCTTGTTCTCTGGCAAGGACGGTTAGAGCTGCCTCAGCATGTGTCTTTGGTGGCTTGTAGCATTTGCTAGGCAGGTGGGAACTGAAGTCTAGAGTTGAGCCCATCAGCTTTAACCCAAGGCTGACAGGCTCTCATTTCCTCCCCAGCAGCTCCAGAGACTGAAACCTCCTCTCATAGGCAAGAATATCTGGGCTTTGACCACAAGCAGGTTTGAATTCACTGGGTCTCTGTCATAGTTACTTTTCTGTTGCTGGGATAAAATACCCCTACAAAAGCAGCTTAAGAAAGGAAGGGTTGACTTTGGCTCGCAGTGCAAGGTACACTCCATCGTGATGGGGAAGCCAAGGCCACAGGAACTTGAAGCAGCTGGTCATGTTGTGTCCACAGCCAGGAAGCAGAGAGAGATGTATGGTGGGTGGTTCTCAGCTCACTCTCTCCTTTTATATAGACCAGGACTCCCGCACAGAGAATGGTGCCACAGAGAATGGGTCCTTCCACTCAACATAACAAAGATAACCCTCTGGCAGACACACCCAGAGACCTGTCTGCCAAGTGACTCCAGATCTCAAACTGACGATTGAGGTTGACTATCACAGGTCCATGTAGTTCCACAGTGCTTGGCATCTCCATCTACCTCTTCTGAGAGTCAAAATGTCAGAGAAGGTAACAACCTCCCATTTGAGGGATGAGCCTCGGTTTGCTAGGAAACTCCAGATGGAGAGTTTGGGACTAAACCTTGTCATGGGATGTTCAAAGGTAAGAGCAGTGTGTGTGTGTGGTCTTAGGTGCTTCTTCTACTAATAGTAAATGAGGTTTTTTATTTTGTCTTTTATATTTATTTTATGCATATGAATATTTTTGCCTGCATGTATGTCTGTATACCACATGTGTGCCTGATGCCTACAGACATCAGAAGAAGGAAGAAGGTATCTGATCCCTGGAAATTGGAGTCATAGAAAGTTGTGATTTTCCATGTGGGAATCAGGAACTGAACCCAGGAACTTGTACTAGAAAAATACATGCTTCTTACTCAATAATTCATCATTCCAGGCACCCCTCCCCTTGATAAGCATAAACCCTTTCCCCATACAACATAACCTGGATACAATTTTCCCTGCCTCTACTCCTCCAACTTCCTCATCACTTTCTCTCTATCCAGATCCACTTCCTTTCTGCCTCTCATTAGAAAAGAACAGGCTTCTAAAAGATAACATATCCCAACAAAATAAACAAACATAGAAAATAGAATATAATAAGACAGAATGAAAGCCATCACATCGAAGCTGGACAACCAACCCAACAGAAAAATAAAAGATCCCCAAGAGGAGGTATAAGTGGTAAGTGGGGCTGGAGAGATGGCTCGGTGGTTAAGAGCACTGGCTGCTCTTCCAGAGGACCCTGGTTCAATTTCTAGCACCCACACAGCAGCTCACAACTGTCTGCAACTCCAGTTCCAGCGAATCCGATTCCCTTACACAGACAGTCATGCAGACCAAACACCAGTGCACATGAAATAAAAGCAAAATTTTAAAACAGAGAGAGAAAGCAGAAGCACCAGACAGACACTGCTTTACATGCCCAGGAGCTCCACGAAAATACCAAACTGGAGCTCTGGTGGATGTGCCGAGGACCTAGTGCAGACTCGGGAGGCCCTGTGCTTGCTGCTTTGGTCTCTGGGAGCTCATAAGAGCTTTGCTCAGTTGATGCAGAGGACCTTGTCTTCCTAGTGTCCTCTGTCTTCTCTGTGTCCCCCACTTCTCCTATCTCCTCTTCCTTGGGATTTCCTGAACTCTGTCGGGAGGGATTTGATGGAAACATCTCATTTATAGTTGTATATTACAAAAAGAGAGAGAGAGAGAGAGAGAGAGAGAGAGACTCTCGTGTGTGTTTGTGTGTGTGTGTGAGTAAAGTCTGGCTGTGGGTCTATTTGTTCCCAGTTGCTGCAGGAGGAAGCTTTTCTGATGACTGTTGAGTAAGGCACTGATCTATGAGTACAGAAGAATGTCATTAGGAGGGAGTCATTTTATTTTTTTTTAGACCAGTAGTATTTGGTTTCACCCTAGATCTCTAGGCTATTTTAGGCTCTGTTCTTGATCACCCAAGCAGTTCCATCTCATGGAGTGGACCTTAAGTCAAATCAGACATCAGTTGTGTCTTAATTATTAGTCTATTTCTGTGAAGAGACACCATGACCAGCACAACTCTTATAAAGGAAAACATTTCACTGGGGCTGGTTTATAATTGCAGAGTCCATTAACATCATGGCTGACATGACGGCATGCAGGGAGACATGGTGCTGCAGAAGGAGCTGAGAGTCCTGCATCTTCATCCACAGGCAGCAGAAGCAACTGTGGATCACACTGAGCATAGCTTGAGCACAGGAGACCTCAAAGCCCACAGTGATACACTTCCTCCAACAAGGCCACACCTACCCCAACAAAGTCACACCTCCTAATAGTGCCACTTCCTATGGGGGCATTTTCTTTCAAACCACCACAGATGGTTATTCCCACGAGATTTGTGCCATTATTACCCTAGCATAGTTTGTAGGCAGGATGGACTGGAGAGCAAAGGTTTTATGGTTGGGTTGATGTTTATGTGTCCCTTTTGGTAGCCCATAGAGTACCTTTCCATGTCCTAGACACTGGAAAATGACAGTGAGGTTCTACATAGGTACCAGCTTAGAGTTATGTGGGTGCTGTCTTCAGCAATGGAGCCTTGCAGTTTGTGGAGAGCAGCCTGTTGTCTTGGCAACAGCCTGGGTTTGGGGGTATTTCTATGGGACCCCTTAGGCCCACAACTCAATTGGAACTGACAAGAGATGACCAGTAGAGGTTCTACCTTCCTTATTATTTGGAGATTTCATTGGGATTACCCTCAAATATGATAGGAATTTGGTTTCCATACCAGCTCTAAATACCCCTCAATTCTAGGACTTTACCCCATCCCTCCACAGACCCACTCCAGTCCACACATAAAACCTATTATATTTTCCCTTTTAAGGGAGATCCATGTGTACCCCCAGTCCCTTCCTCTATGACTAACCTCTACGACTAACTACAGACTGCAGCTTGGTTATCATTTATTTACTACCTAATATCCAGATAAAAGTGAATACATACCATATTTATCTTTCTGGGTCTGAGTTACCTCATTCAAGATGATTTATTTTCTAGTTCCATCCATTTGCCTGCAAGTTTCACAGTGTCATTTTTTAAATTTTTTTATTATTATTAAAAATTTCCACCTCCTGCCCTCCTCCCAATTCCCTCCCCCTCCCCCATACCCTCTCCCCCTCCCTTTCCAGTCCAACACAGTGTCATTTTTTTTTGAAGAGCTGAATAACTACTCCATTGTATAAATGTACCACATTTTCCTTATCCATTCTTCTGTCAAGGGACATCTATGTTGTTCCCAATTTCTGGCTATTGAGACTTGAGCAGCAATAAGCATGGCTGAGCAAGTGCCCTTGTGGCAGAGTAAAGAGTCTTTTGGGTATATGTCCTAGAGTGGTACAGCTGGATCTTGAGGTAGAGGGAGTCCCATATTTCTGAGGAACCTCTACACTGATCTCCATAGTGACTGTTCAAGTTTGCACTCTTATCAGCAATGGAGGAGCATTCCCCTTGCTCCTCATCCTTGCCAGCATGAGCATCACTCCATAGTGACTGTTCAGGTTAGCACTCTCATCAGCAATGGAGGAGCATTCCCCTTGCTCCTCATCCTTGCCAGCATGAGTATCACTCCATAGTGACTGTTGAGGTTTGCACTCTCATCAGCAATGGAGGAGCATTCCCCTTGCTCCTCATCCTTGCCAACATGAGCATCACTTGTGCTTTAGATCTCAGCCATTCTGTCAGATGTAAAATGAAATCTCAGAGCAGTTCTGATTTGTGTGTCTCTGATGGCTATGGATAGTGAACATTTCTTTAAGTGTTTCTCAGCCATTTGAGTTTCCTCTATTGAGAATTCTCTGTTTAGATCTGTAACCCAATTTTTAAATTGGGTAATTTGGTATTTTGATATATAGTTTTCTTGAGTTCTTTATGTATTTTGGATAATAGCCCTCTATTGAATGAGAACTCAGTGGGAAAAAAAAAACTTTTCCTATTTTTAGGCTGCAGCTTTGTCCAAATGATAGTGTCCTTTACCACGCAGAAGCTTTCTGGTTCTCAGTTTCATGATGCCCCCCTTATTAATTGTTGATCTCAGTGCCTATGTAAATAATGCTCTGTTCAGGAAGTCTTCTCCTGGGCCAATGAGTTCAAGGCTGCTTCCCCTCATTCTCTCCTATCAGGTTCAGTGTACCTGGCTTTATGTTGAGGTCTTTGATTCATTTGGAGTTGAGTTTTGTCCAGAGTGATAGCTATTTGCTTTCTTCTACATGCCAACATTCAGTTTGACTAGCACCATTTGTTGAAGATGCTGGGTTGCTTTTTTTCTAGTATGTGTTTCTGGCTTCTTTATTAAAAAATCAGGAGCCCAAAGGTGTGTGGGTTTATCTCTGAAGAACACTATCAAAGGAAAAAATCCACCAAGGTGATATGTCAGTTCTTAGCATCTAATGCCCCAAACACAAGGGCATCCCTGTTTGTGAAATGAAACACTACTACAGCTTAAATTACATATTGACCCTCATGCACTGACAGTGGGAGACTTCAATACCCCGGTCTTACCAAAAGACCGTTCATCAAGACAAAAACTAAACAGAGAAATGCTGAAGCCAGCTGGCTATAATAACCAAATGGATCTAACAAATATTTATAGAGCATTTTTTCCAAACACACACATGAAAAAATAAACAGACATTCTTCTCTGTACCTCCTGGAACTTTCTTCAAAATTGACCACATACTCAGACACAAAGCAAGTCTCAACAGATGCAAGAAAATTGAAATAACTCCCCACATCCTGTCAGACCACTGTGGGTTAAAGGTGTCTGTCAATAACAATAGGAACAACAGAAAGCTTACAAACTCACAGCAACTAAATAACTATCTACTGAGTGAAAAATTGGTAGAGACAAAAATAAGAAAGAAATTAAAGACTTTCTAGATTTGAATGAAAATGATGTTCCAGGACAGCTAGGGCTACAGAGAAAAATTCTGTCTCAAAAACGCAAGAACAAAAACAACTCCCCCCACAAAAAAAAACCTATATTCTACAAAATTGGAAAATCTAAAAGAAATGGATCATTTTCTTGATAGGTACCACTTACCAAAGTAAATCGAGATCAGATAAACAATTTAAATAGACCTATAACCTCTAGTGAAATAGAAAGTCTGTTCTCCCAACCAATATGAACCCCAGGACCAAATGGCTTTAGTGAAGAATCCTACCAAACTTTCAAAGAAGACTTAGCACTGGCACTCCTCAAATTATTCTACAAAACAGAAACAGAAGGAACACTGCCCAGTCCATCCTGTGAGGCCACAGTCACCCTGATACCCATACCACACAAAACAGAAACAGAAGGAACACTGCCCAGTCCATCCTGTGAGGCCACAGTCACCCCTGATATCCATACCACACAAAGATCCAACAAAGAATGAAAATCGAGAAACCATTTCCCCTATGAACATATACCGAAAGGACTCAATAATTACTTGCAAACCGAATCAAGAACACACTAAAAAGATCGTCCACCATGATCAAGTAGGCTTCATTCCAGAGATGCAGGGCTGGTTAAGTATATGAAAATCCATCAATGTAATCCACCATGTAAACAAACTGAAAGACAAAAACACATGGTCATCTTATTATATGCAGAAAAGGCCTTTGCCAAAACCCAACACACCTTCATGATAAAAGAATGCAAGGGACATACCTAAACATAATTAAGAGAGATTACAGCAGACCCATAGCCAACAGAGAGAAAACTCAAAGCAATTCCACCAAAATCAGGGACAAGACAAGGTTGTCTACTCTCTCTGTATCTAGTCAATATAGTACTTGAAGTCTTAGCTAGAGCAATAAGACATCTGAAGGAGATTAAGAGGATATAAATTGGAAAGGAAGAAGTCAAAGTCTGTTTATTTGCCGATGATATGATAGTATTACATAAGTGACCTTAAAAATTCCACTGGGGAGCTCCTTTCAGCTGATAAACACTTTCCACAAAGAAGCTGGATACAAAGTTAACTAACAAAAATCAGTAGCTCTCCTGTATACAAATGACAAAGTGGCTGAGAAAGAAATCAGGGAAACAACATCCTTCACAAGAGCCTGGAATAATAAAAAAAATATCTTGGGGTAGCTCTAACCAAGCAAATGAAAGACTTGCATGACAAAAACGCAGGATGGCTAAAATCTTAAAAATGAAAGAATTGGGAAATCTCACCATTTCTGATATCAAGTTATACTACAAAGCTATAGTCATAAAAAAACATGTTGGCATAAAAACAGTCATGCTGATCAATTGGAGACCCAGATATAAACCATTTTATTTTTTAATTAGTATCAGATGAATAGGTCTGGCCATGGTAGGTAGGCCCACACAAAAATATTTATTTTCTGTTGTTGAATGATCAAGTGGGGGCTGAGGAGACAGCTTAGTGAGTAAAATGCTTGCTTTGCAAGCATAAGGCCCTGAGTTGGATCAGAGCCCAGGCATGAAGGCATAGACTTGTAATCTCAGCACTCAGGAGCCAAAGACAGGCGGATCCCTGGACCATCTTGGCCAGTCAGCCTAGCCTAATTGGCAGTCATTACCAGGCCAATGAGAGATTCTGTCTCAGAAGGGAGGGGTGGCCAATGCATGAGGGCATAAGGAATGCTATCTAGGGAGAAAGGGACTGTGGAGGTCCCCACTATGCATACTCTGACCCCTGAGGATGAAAATTATATGATGCAATGGATGCAGAGCAGCCTTGGCAATCTGTTTGACCACACGCAAGGATAATATGGCTTAGGTGAAAGAGACAAGAACCACCTAAGGAGCTGCAGCCTATCCCAGGGCCATCATGGTCCAAGTCACACCTGGGGACTTTTCTCAAGTAACATTTAAAGGTAAGGAAAGTGGACTGAATGACGAGATTACAGAGGTGGCAGCCATGAGAGGTAGCAAAAGGAGAGAAACAGAAGCTAGGTGTTATGTGAATAATCTCTCTTGAGATAGGCTCTTCTGGACTCACTAGGCCAGGACGAGGCAGAGAAACTGAGGGACACCTCCCAGTGTCTGCTTCCCTCCTCTCCCAGGGTTCCAGAAAGCCTGTCTTAAGTTATTGTTATTTATTTCTAGCTGCGCTTGCAGCTAGAGGCCCACTGGTACAGCCGACTAGAAGGACTACATGCGCGTCTCTTCTCTAAGAGAAGTATGAATGCAGGAACCCTGGTGGACCGTGGAGATGAAGGTTGGGTCCAGGGATGCCACAGACAGAAGGCTCCTAGAGAGGGAAGAATCCCGCATACACCCTCTGCAAGGGTGCTGTGGGAAACCCTGCCACCACAGTCGGGCTCATTCCCAGTGAGCTGAAGGACATGGGGATTCGGAGAGCCCCAAAGCCAAGGTGACAGGACATTCAGGTAGCCATGGGTAGAGGCAAGACTCCCAGAAAGGGGGTAGAAGGGAGGGGTCTCTGAAGGCTTTGAGTAGTAGTGGGGACTGTGCATGAGGTCAGGGTGGGGACGACTGGGAGAGAGCTCAGAGGACTAGGAACAATGACATAAGGAAAGAGCATCACAGTGCAGAAGCTGCCCTGCCTTAATTCCCCTGGCATAGAAGACGGTGGGGCACTGGAAATTGTGGTTCCCAGGGCAGAGTTTGAGGCCCAACAGAACTCAGTGGCCAGTTTAGACACACTTTCTCCAACTTCCTTCAGCCTTCGCTCTACTCTGCACCTCCTTTTCCACCATATACATATACATATACATATATATCCCCACGAGCTTTCCCTTAAACCAGCACAAAACAGCTCAAAAAAGCCAAGGAGAGCAGGAAAATCTTTTTTCCCCTGCTTTAAGAAATTATAACTTTGTTAATCAAGAAAGTTGACATCATCCCATCACCACCCTCAGTGAAGCATCCTTTCCTGGCCTCCCAACGCCCGGAGGGTCGGGTTAGAGAGGCTAACCATTCAGCATCAAGCCAGCAGCCCACCCCATGGCTCTGATTGCAATGCAACTCCTGAACAAATTTCCTAACTGAGCGACTGCATTTGAAGCTAGTTTACACTGTCTTTGCTTGGCTGACCTTGTATGCTATTGAATTGGAAAATGTGGTTTGTATTGTAAGGCCTCTTAATAATGTATTTAAAAAGAAAAAAACAAGAGACTTTTCCATTGCAAATGAGATATGGAACTCCATATTTAGCATGGAGAATGCCTCAGTCTGTTTTGAAGCATATTTTTCATTAGCTAGACTTTTCACCGTAACAGAGATTTAAATTTTATTTTAAAAACAACCTGCCATGCCTTTCATGCTCATGTATTTATGTGTACTCTTTGAAGAAAACCATCTAGAAAGGTGCACATGCCAACAGTGGCGGCGGCTGTGAAGGGAATGAGAAGACATGCTTCTGGGTGCTGGCTTATTCTTTCAATATGAGAATTGTTCCTGGGTCTGGTGGCACATGTATATAATCCTACACTTGAAAGGCTGAGGCAGGAGGAATAAGAGTTCAAGACCAAGCTGGGCTACTAACTGAGGTAAATTCAAGGCCAGTCTAGGTTATAGAACAGGACATTGTCTCAGAGAGAGGAGAAACAGATGGGGGAGAGTCACTCAATAACTGTGTCATTTTGAGGTGATACCATGGCTGGTGAAAAGCTCAATGGACCTTCCCAAACTAGCAGGGTATGACTTCACAAGACAACAGAATTTCATGGCACTGTCACCAAAGACATTGTGTGTGTGTGACTGTGTGACAAGAGAGGCTGCCTGGAGCCTGCTCCCTACTAGCCATGTGACCTTCACTAAATGCTGCAAAATGAGCTGTCCCTGCCCTGGAATTCACAGGACTACAGGATGTGACATTGTTAGGAGAAGGTGGCTGTGTAGAAGCCACAGCCATGCTGGGTGGAACTCAAGAGTTCAGAATGATTCCACTGATCCCTTGACCTCCCCTCAAACCTCTGCCTCCAGAACATGAGAAAAGCTATGTCCATTGTTCTGTGGACACCAGGCAAAAGACTAATCCCCTGAGTCAAGCTGGTCTCATCCCTGGCCGTGGGTTAACTTGGGGTAGCCCCGAGGCACCAGCATCCCTTAGCCACGCTGTACCCTTCTAACTCCATCTTTCAACCAAGTGGTCCAGGTACCTCTGATCAACCCTATCTGCAGCAGCAGCTTCCTTCTCCCTCTGCCCTTTGCCTTTGGGCTCCTGCTCCTGAAGTCTGTTTGCTCCAACTTCCCACCTCCTAGGTCTCCCTCCTCCAGAGGGACTCTTGGGGCCAGGTTGACACATGTAAGTTTAGACACACAAATATGCATAGTGACCTTTCTCTCTGTCCTGGTTTGGGAAAAACTGGCTCTGCATTTTACTTATCATAGGAGCAAACTCTCCTTCCTCAGCATTGTCAACTGCTCCCTGCTTGGTGCCAAGTCCAGACCTCTCACTCTCTGGGTGACCACCAAGAGCCTCTAGTAGTCCCCCTGATACTGTAACCCTCTGTCTACCACCCAGTCTATGCTCCTTCCCAGCTTCCGTACACCCAGAGTCTCCCTGAATAAAGTCTGAATTTCCCCCGCAATCGTTGGAACCCAGGCCAGCAGTCACCAGGCTCAGGTGCTGCCCCTGGACTGCTGAGCTCGGCTCTCCCTGAGATCTTTGCCTCGGCTGCTTCTTAATCCCACCAGACCCGTTACAGTCAGTCTCCCTCCCATCAGTGTGTGTGCACGGACATCCACGCCTTCCTCAATAGCTCTCCAATAGCTTTTTGAGACAGGATCTCTCACTGAACCTGGAGCTCACAGACTGAGCAAGACTGACTTGCCAATGAGCTCCAGGGATCCCCTGTCTCCGCCTCCCATCCTTGGCATTACAGATACACACTGTCAGGTCTGGCTTTTCTGTGTGAGTGTTGGAGGTCAAACTCAGGTCCTCAAACTTCCACAGTCAATAAGCTGTCTCCTCAGCCCTGAGAGAGGTCCATTACTCTCACCTGCCACGTCCCACATCAGTTCCCTGAGCCCCAACCTTTCTTAGTCAGGGTTTCTATTGCTTTGAAGAGACACCATGACCACAGCAACTCTTACAAAGGTAAACATTTCATTGTGAAGGCTTTTCCTTACAGTTCAAAAGCACGGCAGCATGCAGACAGAGAAGGTGCTAGAGGAGCTGAGAGTTCTTACATCTTGACCCACAGGCAACAGGAAGAGGTCTGAGACACTTGGGTGTGGCTTGAGCACCTCCATAATAACGCACTTCCTCCAACAAGGCCACACCCACTCCAACAAACCACACCTCCTGATAGTGCCACTCCCTATGGGCATGTAGAGGTCAATTACATTCAGACTACCTCAGGGGACATTCTCATTCCAACCACCACACCACCCTTGGGAGCCACCTGCAGGTTGGCTCAAAGGACTTTCAACCATGAGATGCTAGACTAGGGACGGACACTCAGCTTGCTTGCTTGCTTGCTTGCTTGCTTGCTTCCTTCCTTCCTTCCTTCCTTCCTTCCTTCCTTCCTTCCTTCCTTCCTTCCTTCCTTCCTTCCTTCCTTCCTTCCTTGGAAAAACCCTTACACCCCCACACCTTGCCTACCTATGACAGGGGCTGGCCCAGCATGTGATAAACCAAGGTACCCACCCCACAGTGTCTGTGCGCTTGGGGTTGTGAACCCATCCTGGGCTGCAGGCCCCTCGCCTCTTTGGGTCCCTCCCACACCTGCCCTGGGTTCTGCAGAGGTTACTGCTAAATAAAAGCACTAACTGCATCTGCTAGAGTTCTCTTTCAGGATTCAGAAACCCAGGCTGCACTCATCAACCCTGGGGAAGCAGGGCTAACACAAGTGTGCCCTGCCCTCCTCTGCACACACAAATGATGTGTGAGAACCCGACCCCTCCCCAGCCAGCAATCTACACTTCTGCTTTGGCCTCAGCAGAGCTAGGGAGGGAAGCCTTGTGCATCAGGCAAATCCAAGGCTGGGGAGAAAGAGGCCTGGAAAGGTGAGATCAGGGCCACAGCGATGCAGCCATGACCTCCAACCCAGGATAATGGGGCACAAAGAAGTTGGTCGTCTGCTCTGTCAGTGGCTGGGAGACTAGGGTGTGGGGACCCCAACTAAGGCAGCATGCCACATGCCAGGTAATGGATGCATCCGATTCTCATTCTAAGTCATAATAAGGGAAAACATAGGAGCTTTCCTGTTGCCTGTTGGCTCTTCTCACACTAAGCCTCTGACCCCACTCTTTACAGAGAAGGAAACTGAGGATCCTAGGGCACTAATGTATCATACAGATTCTGCAAGGCAGCTTCCCACCCGGACTATGACCAGTCACAGGGCCGTAGAGCCAGTGCCTATTCCCTAGAGAAGCCTGGGGCATGGAAAGAAAGGCAAGCAGACAGGGGTGGGACATGGGGAGTTAGCAAGTCTTTAACCCGGAAGCTTATGCACGCTCACAATCAGGCAGCCCTCCACTCATCCTGTCTATATGGCCCATGAAGGGCCCTGTGCTAGCTTTTTCAGCTCACTGCCATTGCATTCCTGGCGTATCCTGAGCCAGTGCAGGCGTTATCAGTGTGACCTGGCTTCTTAGAGCATATGGTTGGCCCTGGTTACCACGATGGGCATGTGACTCTTGAGACAGGGATGCCAGGCATGGAGGATCGTGAGTGGCAGGGCACACGCGAGGGTCCCGTCAGCACTGGTGGCTAGAAGGAAGGTGGGAAGTGGCCATACTCTCAGTATTCTCTGCAGAGGGGACCACAGGTGCCAAGCTCTGCGGTGAGTCAAGCTCTGCACGAGACTTTAAACCGACAGCAGTCACAGGTTCCCAGACGCAAAGGGCCCCGGGCAAGAAAGGAGCGCAAAATCAAATCATCTTTTCTCTTCCTTCTTTGAGAATCTCATACACACGTTCAGTGTACGGTGACCACATTTGTGCCCCCCTCCCCCAGTCCCCCGCTGTCTCCAAACCTCCCTGCAGCCCACGCCTTAACCAGTACTCCAAATTTCACGTCCTCTTTCTTCTTTTTGTTTTTTTAACAACCCACTGAGTCTAATTAGCCCTGCCCACATGAGCATGAGTGTATCAAACGGATTTTCAAAAAAAAAATATGTTTGCTGGGACTAGAGAAATGGCTCAGGGGTTTAGAGTATTGGCTTCTCTCATAGAGGACCTGGGTTCAGATTCTCAGTCCAGACGTGGTGGCTCACAACCATCTGTAACCCCAGTTCCAGGGGACCCAACACCCTCATCTCATCTCCATGGACACCAGGCACACATGTGGGGCATAGATGTACATGCAGACAAAGCAGCTGTACACATAAAGTAAAATAAATAAATCTAAGTATACATACTCCACCACATGTCTGTTTGCTCACTATAACAACATACACTTTGCAGTACAACGTGCAGAAACGTGGCAAGCCCACCAAGAACCGCAGCTCCGCCTGGGCTCTGTTTGCCCACAGGTTCAGCCTTCCTGAATGCATGTTGCTCCCCACCCTTTCTTTTGTGGGTTTAGTGCTCTCTGTATGGTGTTTTGGTCTTTTTTCTTTTTTTTTTTTTCTTTTATAGTAGTACACACTCTTGAGCTTCGTAACCATGGAAACTTCGGTGCTTACAGGCATGCACCTCTTTCCTGCACTAGCTCTTCCTGCCTGATCTCTTATATCTCAGAGGTGAGCTGCTGCTGGGTGTGGCTGCACAAAGTCCATCCCCTTTTCACCGCTGGGTAATATTCTGAAGTGGGGGGTAGCTTTTCATTTTTCTGTCTACAACCACTCTGCGATGTTCTAGTTTCTGCTAGAATCATAAAGCAAGACCATTAGGACTCTCTCGTTCTTGCCACAGGGGGCACATGGGCTACATTAACAGGGCCAAGGGTCTTTTCTTTTTCCGGTAGGAGACAGAGTACTTGAGCGTGGTTAGCTAGCTCCTACTGAGAGCTAACATTGGTTCCTGACACTTCTGTTCCCATCTTAGGCATATCCGTGTGTGTGTGTCTGTCTGCCTGCCTGCCTGTCTGTCTGTCAATGTTCATACAGCAGGTGACTCAGAACCTTCTTGCTGCTGAGTGGCAGCAGGTGCTTGCGAGCTACTGGCCTCGCACTGTGAATGGACATAGAGTTAATTGTCAAAAGTTGTTCTTCAATGCCATTGTCCCCATTGTCCCCACATAGGCTCTCACCAGCAGGGCTCCATATACATCCTCCACACACATGCTCTTTTGGGAATTCTGAACTTTTGTTTACCCAATGAGCATGAAGGACTACCTCACTGATTCTTAATTTGCATATATTAATAAGCACAAAGGTATCTACCCTCTACTCTTTGACTTCCTCTTCCTGGGCCTACATTGGGCCTGTTTTTCTATCATATGCTTGGCCTTTCCCTGAAGATCTGGAGGGCTTCTGGCTAAGTCCTATATGGTATGCATTCTCTGCTACCTCTGAGCCGTAGAACTGCTATAGCTTGGGGCTGGGAATGTGGATTGGTTGGTAAAATTCTTACACAGCAGGCATGGAGGCCTGGGTATGATCCTCAATGCCACATAAACCAAGTTAAATGTGGTAACTCTCCCCTGAATTGCCAGCTCTCTGGAGGTAGAAGCAGGGCAATCAGAAATTCAAGGTCATTCTTGGCTATGCAGAGAGTTCAAGGCCAGGCTGAGATACATGAGATCTTGTCTTAAAAAAAAAAACACACAGTAATAATAATAAAAAAAAGTTTGAGGTTGTTCTCCTCGTCTTCTTTCCAGTGTCTCTGGACAACAGCTCCACCACAGTGTGTACCAGCTTGTCCTTCAGTACACTGGGCACTCGACGCACTTTGTTTAAGGGATCTTGTCGCCCTGAGGTCAGAAAGACACTCTGTCTGACTCAACACGTTGCCTTCTACATTTCATCCCTTTATCCTTTGGAGATCAATATGGAACGTGAGTGAGGAGTGCAACCCCTTCCTCCCTTTGTTTTTCTCCCTTCCTTTGTTTCCCACATAGAGAGCCAGGTGTCTTGGCCCTCTTCGGTGGGCACCCTCCCTCCTCCCCTCCCCCATTACCGAAGCTGCATGGGCACGGCACGGTTCCTCTGGTTCCTTTGTTTCTGTCTTTGCAAAATCTGAACTGTGACAACTGTTACATTGTTCAGGTGCTCTTGGTCAGCTGTGCAGCAAACAGATGCTGCATCTTATTTCCCTTCAAATTTTGACATCTTTGCTCTTTCATGTTTTATAATCATCTTGTCAGAATCTTAAAAAATAATAATAATAAAACAAGACAATCTTTGGGGTTATTTTACTGGAATCTATTGTATCTTGGTAGAGAACAGACGTCTCTCTTGAGATTTTAGTTTCTGCCCATGAATATATCTCCTTTCATTTATTTATATCTTCTTTAATGTCTTTCAATAAATTTTTATAATCTCCTCCAACTATGTCTTGCATATTTCCTTGCAATGTGTTCCTAGGCATCTGATACCCCTTCCTGCTGCTGTGAATGTCTTTCCCCCCTAACTATTTGTTGCTATTATGGAATGCAATCGTTTTCTGGGTGCTGCTCGCCTTCATTTCTCTATCTTGCTAAACCCTTATTATTTCTAATAATTTGTCTATAGATAGTGAATTTTTACACAGACAATCATATCATCTCCAAATAGTGCCAATTCCATTCTTTTCCAATCTTTATACCTCTGATTTCTCGTCCTCGCTCTACTGCAGGGACCGTCCCTAAGACGTCTAACATAATTGGCATTCATTTCAGTGATATAGCAACCCTGTCTTACTCTGCTCTCCAAAGTTCAGGATTTCACCATTAAAAAAACAGCATTCAGTGTGGGGATTTTTGATAATGTCCCTAATCAGCCTAAGGACACAGCGAACTCTTTTCTGTGACAAGGGCTTTTGATTGTGAATGCGTGTGGAATTTTACCAGATGCTCTCTCTGCATTTGCGAAGGAGCCTTTGAATCTGGGATGTGGTGAGTGCATTGACAGATTTCTCTGTCGCCACCACTTAAACCTGACACAGACGTGGCATGCTGTCTTTGCTGTATAGGATGGCACTCTACTAGCTGGCATTTTATGTAAGATTTTGGCAGCCTCCTCCATGAAAGAGACTCTTCTCTCAGGCTCTCCGTCATGATCCTTTGTCACCCTGTCCTCCAGTGGCTTTAAGGTCTTTCTCTTCCAAGTGTCCCTTCCAAAGGAGCAGGGCAGGCCTATGAAAACCCTAGCAATCTGTTCACATAGATAATGCAGACATGTCCAACCTGTGACCCACTGGATGCCCATGGCCAAAAACAGCTGTGAATGCCATACAACACAAAATCATCATTTACTTTAAAAATATTATGACATTCTTTAAAAATGTATGTGTATGTGTGTGTGTGGTATATGTGGTGCATGTGGTGTGTGTGTGTGTGTGTGGTACATGTGTGTTCATATGTGTGTGTGGTATGTGAGTGTGTTGTGTGTGATGTGTGTGAGTGTGTGTGTGGTGCATGTGGTATGTGTATGTAGTGTTTGTGTGTGTGCAGGCGTGTGTGTGTGTGCGTGAATGCAGGCATATGCATGCCATGGTCCTCATGCAGAGATCAGAATACAACACACAGGAGCTGGTATTCTCCTTTCTTGTTTATGAGGCAGGGTTTCTTTCATTTTTGCTACACACTGCATAGCCAGGTTAACTGTTCCCTGAGCTTCGGGGGGACCCCTCTGTCTCGGCCTCTCATAATTCCATCATAATGGAATATCCCACCTGGGGTGCTGGAATTACAGATGTTCACCACCACGGCCAGCTTTTATAAAACTTATATTTGAGTATTTCATGTGTGAGTATACTTCATGTGCCTCATTTCCAACCCTTCCACTCCCTTTCCAATTCTTCTGTGTCCTTCCAACGGCTCCCTCCTGAATTCGTGATCTCTTCTGCAATATTTTGTTATATATGTATACAGATAAAATCTACTGAGTCCAATTAGTACTGTCCTTATTTGTACATGTTTAGGGCTGACCACTTACGACTGGGGTCCTATCGTGAAAAAAACGAACAAAGCGGTTCTCCCTCCCTCGGCAGCCATCAGCCTGCAGCTCTTCCTCTCAGAGGAGGTCCTCTAGAGGTTTTCGTGTCCCCTGCTGTGGCTCTGCAGGGCTTGTGCAGGCGGCGGTCCTGCTGCTGAGAGCTCAGGGACGCACAGCCACCCTGGTCCTCGGGCTCTTACATCTTTCCACCCCCTCTTCCGTGATGTTCTCCAAGCCTTAGGAGTACAGGTTGTGTTACAGAAGTTCCATTTGGGACTGGACACCCCACAGTCCTTAATTTTCTGCATTTTGACCCATTTTGGATTTCTCTAGTAGCCTTTGTTCTGCAAAAAGAAGCTTCCTTGGTGAGGAGTGCTTACCTCTGAGTAGAAGAACAAGTGTTTCAGGAAGCAGTATTTAGAATGTTCCTATATTCATTTAGGAACGTGGTAACAATACGTTCTCCTCTAGGATCTACGCCCTGTCCAGCTGCAGGTTCTTGGTGAGATTTTCAGTACCAGGCATGAGTTCCTTCCAACTGAATGGGCTTTAGGTCAGATTAGATAGTTGTTGGTTACCCCCAAGATGGAAGAACCACTATTGCACCAGTGGGGATAGTTTGCCGGTGTTGTCTTGCATCCAGTGTTTCAATGTGGGTTCCAGGGAACCAACTCAAATCATCAGGCTTTGGCAGCTAGTGAGTGCTTCTACTCACTGAGATATCTATCTCCCCAGCACAAAGAATCATAGAAGAACTGGAGTGTGGAGAGGAAGGAGGGGAAATGTTGCAACTGAAGTGTATTCACACATAGAATCCCAAAATAAAAGTTTTTAAAAGCTGGACATGGTGGTGAGCATCTGTAATTCCAGCACCCCTCGGGTGGGATATTCCATTATGATGCCATGAGAGGCTGAAACAGAGGGTCCCCCAGAAGCTCAGGGGTCAACAGGCCTGGCTACACAGTGTACAGCACATATCAATATAACACACACAGTTCTCAAGGATGTCTCATGTGTTACTGTGCCAAAGGTTGAACATGCCTGACGTTTTGTAAACACTGAAGATGTGTGACGGTCAGACATTCATTGCTATGTCCATTTCCTGGCACTCTTCACTTTTTCTACTCTGACCTCTTTGCAGTCACACTTTGCCTTTTGCTATAGGTTTGTGGAGTGACCTTAGGCACCCTAGTATTGCTGTAGGTTGATGGGGATGACCCCAGACATCTAGGGATTGCTACAGGTTGATAGAGTGATGTCAGACATTGGGGGATTACTATATGTTGATAGAATGATGTCAGGCATTGAGGGGGTGCTATAGGTTGATAGAGTGATGTCAGACATTGAGGATAACTGTAGGCTAATAGAGTGATGTCAGACATTGAGGATTACTATAGGTTGATAGAGTGATGTCAGACATTGAGGATCACTATAGGTTGATAGGGTGATGTCAGGCATTGAGGGGGTGCTATAGGTTGGTAGGATGATGTCAGGCATTGAGGGAGTGATCTATAGGTTGATGGAGTGATGTCAGGCATTGGGGGAGTGCTATAGGTTGATACAGTGATGTCAGGAATTGGGGAATCCCATGCAAGGAGTCACTGAATTGAGAATCTGCTACCAGGATTTGCTAATGTGTTTGGCAACCACTCCTTGCATGTGTTGAATCTGTGGTAGCTGAGATCAGCTGCCTCCCTTCTGTCATGCCAAGATGGCAGCTAGGAGCTCATCCTCTGGTTCTAGGTCAATGGAGCACAAACGGCCAGAAGTACACTGAGTGGAAGGCATTGTATGTGACGTTTCTACTCATATCTTACCACGCTGGGTGAGAGGAACTACATCGTGGCTGTGCAGAATGTAATAAGAACCCCGCATACCACAACATCGCATCTTAACAAGTTGTATCTCAGAGAGCTTTCTCCTTCATCAATAACAGTAAAGTATTTGAAGTTGGGTGGCTCTTATCCCAGACGGATCTAACTTATTAGAGCAAACACCAGTTGTGAATGTTTTTGTTAAGTGTGCCTGCTTTCTGGTGAGAGGGCTCCCCACCCAACTGAATCACCCTGAGGCTTCATAGCTCCTACATCAGCCCTTGGTCATAAGACCCCAGACCAAATGACAGGTTGTTCCTTCCCTAACTCTTGGGAATAGGTCACGTCAAGTCAAGGGGCTCTGTGTCTGCTGTTTGGTAGAGGTCATCCACAAACATCCTGGGACCTTCAGGGGGTGGGCGGTGGTGATGCACACCTTTAATCCCAGTACTCGGGAAGCAGAGGAGGCAGATCTCTGAGTCTGAGGCCAGCCTAGTCTACAGAATGAGCTCCATGGACAGCTAGGTTACACAGAGGAGAAGCCCTGTCTTGAATGAATGAATGAATGAATGAATGAATGAATGAATGAATGAATGAATGAATGAATGAATGAATGAATAAATAAATAAATAAACAAACAAAAACATCCCTTAGCCTGGTTTTTGTTTGTTTGTGTTTTTGTGGCTAAGAGGGATATTGGAAAGTACCTTCCCAACTCTTTTGCAGCTGTAGGATGATTTAGAATGGCTGTAGTCAGATATTACTTACAAACTGTTTTTGATTCCCCTTGATCTGCAGAGCAGCCCCCCTTCTCCCCAGTGCTTCTACTCTCTCCTCCTCCTCTTCCCCCTCTTCACCCATCTCTGTCCCTTACGTTTGTTTTTGATGAATCAGAGAACCAACATAGATCCCGCTCTTCAGAAATGTGTTTCCTACTTTATTGCTATCTGACTTCCTTTCTTACTATCTTTTTCATTTCCACTTTCTCTGTTGTACTCTCTTTTCCTAACTCTTTATATTAGATGATAATTGTCAGCCTTCCTCCTTGTGAACATAAGTACCTCAGCCCACAGGATCACTTGAAAACGCCTCTCTCCGCTCCCTCTACATCCCACAAGGGTTGGTGAATGCTGACGTCTTTCCTGCTTCTACAATCTGCCCTTATTTTCTTTAGATTTGGATTTGTTCACTGATGCGCTTCGGGTTTGAAACATTTTTTTCATTCCAAAGCACTTAAAATTTTCCGAATGTTTAATTTTTTATGATTATATGTGTATTTGTATCTTGCTCACATGTATGTATGTATACCACCTGTGTGCCTGGTGTCCACAGAAGCCAGAAGAGAGCATCTGATCCCCTGGTACTAGAGTCACTAATGTTTGTGGACTGCCATATTGGTTCTAAAAACCAAATCACTGTCTTCAGCAAAAGCAGCCCTTAATCACCAAGCCATCTCTCCCGCTCATGTAAAAAAATTAAAATATCTTCTTTACCTTTTCCTTGGCTTGTGCTGTGACCAGAAAGGTATCCTGCACGGTCTACCAAGTCTTCAAGTCTGTGGGGACTTTTTTGGGTTTGTTATTCATAAATGTTGTACAGTTTCAAATACAGGAAAACTATGCACATTTTGAGTAATGGGCACTGAGATCATCTACCTGCCAATGCATATTGTCTTCACACTTTTTCCTGCTGCCCTGACAAAGGACCCTAACAGAAGCAAGCTAAGGCAAGCAGGACTTGTAGACGGTAACAGATCCAGGTTGGAGTCTGCCATGGTGAGAGAGCATGGCAGCAGGAGCATGAAGTGGCTGGCCACATCCACAGTCAGGAAGCAGAGAGGTGGATGCTGGTGCTCAGTTTGCCTTCTACTTTGAGCTCAGCCTAGGGAATGGTCCCGCCCACAGTGGGAGGGGCTTCTCACCTCAGTTAACCCAATCAAGATAACCCCTCACAGACTGTAACCTCACTAGTCCCTGACAGGTGTGCCTACAGGCTAACTAACATCCTGGGTGATTGCAGCCTTTGTCAAGATGAGAATCAACACCGGCCATCACGCAGGGGCAACACATAGAGACAGATACATAATGAAGTAAATTATTCTTCTCTCGTGTTTTAACACCTTTTATGTTTTTGTCAAACTTTTGTCTACTTGTTGTACACATAATTAAGAAGCTAGCCTTTCAGACCTATGGTAAGTGCCTGGTTTGTGTGAAGCCCCGGATTAAATCCTCCCCATGAAATTAAGTATTTGTTCTGAAATCTTCCTTGGCAAGGACAGTCTTGTTAAGATCTCCCTAGACCTGCAGTGATCCTCGCGTTGTGTATTCTGATAATGTTTATGGCTTTATCTTCCTGGTAGATTGGACCTTTAGTACAGAGACTACCACATGCCCAATAAAGCTGTTAGTTGTACAACTTACTTCCTCTGATGTTGATGTAGTTGTCCATTTGCCCTTATGAGTGTCCAGTGTGTCTCTTTACTTTCTACATTCTGGTCTCATGAGTGTCTGTTGTAAACATCACCAAACCGGTATGAGGAGGGAGGTGAATCTAATTTTAGCGTCTCCTTAATAGCTGATCAAAACCATTTTCATTTATTTGATTTGTTTTCAAATAGCTTTTATCTTCTGCAAATTGAACCTTATACAATTTACATCTTTCTCCTCGATCTGGGGGCCACCTCCCCAACAGACTCTTTTAACTTTTTATTTTGAGACAAAGTCCCACTAAGTTGTCCAAAGTGACCTCAAACTCATTCTTTACCCCAGGCTGACCTTGAACCGAGGATCCTCCTGCCTCAGCCGGGATGACAAACTGGAGCTCAGGCTCAGCACGAAAGGCTCTTTTCTTCCTTTCTTATCTTTTATCTTATTTTTAATTGTGTAATATTTGAGGGGTTGGCTTCATTGTCACTATTCCTTTTGTTTGTTTCTCTGAGTTCTGGGAGTCTAACTGAAGGCCTCATGCACACACAGCAGGTGCTGTAGCACTGAGCTGTGACTCTGGACTCTCTTTTTACCTTTTACTTTTTTATTATTGATTTTTATTGAGCTCTACATTTTTCTCTGCTCCCCTCCTTGCCTCTCC
>LOEQ01006070.1:8595-35379 GCA_001685075.1 Bramus lutescens
TTTATTAACCAATGAAAGTAACACATAGACAGATGACCCTCCTACACCACTCCCTATCTCTGACTCTCTGAGATGTTAGCATGTGGGTACCATATTCTCTGACCACCACGGAGCTGCTAGTCACATACTATCCCACTGTGATAAATTGTATTACCTCAAACCGTAAGCCCAAATTAAACTTTTTCTTCAAGCTGCTTTTTGTTGGGTATTTCATTATGGCAAGGAAAAAGCAAGGAATAGGACATCCTAGGTTAAATTCATAATGCTCTTATCTCATATTCACAATTTTATTGTTGATGTGTGGAATTCTGTGTCAGAATTCTCCTTCCTTGGCATAGCTTTTTCACTCCCGTGTACATTATCATCATATTTCTCTCTACCACTTCCTAATATGCATCTTGGGCAATATCTGTAGAGCATAGCAGGGTTTTGTGCCTGGGTTGATTTACAGTATTGGTACCTTTAAAATTGCATGAGTCTAGTCACATGTGTTCTCTTGCAGTGGCGTGAAAGCATGTGAATCACCATGAAGTCAGAACTGTGGTCAGCCTTGGCCAAGACCTCAGACAGGGGCTAAGGAATGAGCTGGGATGTCAGTGGACTGGTGGTTGAAGTTAGTCATGAGGCTTCTGCTGATTTTCTTATCAGTTTATGTGGGCTGCACTAAGGAAGGAACACAGATTTGCAGCAGGAACTTCCCTCTTGCTTCTGGAAACTGAAAGTGCAGACGTTTTGCAAGCTTATTTTCTTCTCAGTGCCAGAGGGAAGGGGTTGTTCCTGGCTGCTCTTCTTGGCTTACAGGTAGCTAGTTTCTCTTTCTGTCTCCTTCAGTTTGTGTTTGTCCTCCAGATTCCTCTTCTTGCAAGGATACTCATCATCTTGGACTTGATTATGGAGGACATGGGCATGAAGCTGAGACAAATGGTTACTGAGGACCTGTAACCAAACATGGGGTCAGGAAGAAGAACCAATAACCTGGAATCAACAGTATCTGAACAAAGCAAAGAGGCCTAAGACAGAGACCCAGCATCTAAATTTAGTAGATTTTGGCCTTTTAACTTTAACATTTGATTATTAAGATTCTTGCAGTGAATTGTCCCAAGATTTTTTTTTTATTGGAATCTTGTCCATTGCTCTGAAAAGAAGAGGAGGTGACCCGAAAATGGCCTGCAGGTTAATGCCAATTGGTCTGGAAGTTAGAGGATGTGCTTTGTGCAGCTTACCAAGGCTTTTGTTTTTCTCACCTCGAGAAGAGCAGGTGATGGAACATGTCTGCAAATGTATCTGGGAACTGTCATACTTGTAATCTCACAGACGCCTAAAACAGTTTCAAATTATTCCTGCATTTTAAGAACAAATTTTATTTCCAAATGTCTTCTTTTTTGACATTTCAGTTTTAAGTAATTTTGAAATTTTCGACTTTTTCTGAAATTCCGTGTGCCAGTGCAATTCTCTTAAAAGATAATTTTCCAAGCTATATGTTAAGAATATGTGGAAAGGGACTGGGGAAGTGGGTCCTCAGTTGAGGGCATTCGATGCCCTTCCAGTTTGTTTCAAGCACCTACATGGATGCTCACAATCGTTGGTGACATCTGTCTCAGATCATCCACCTTTGCTTTCTGACTCCTGTGGACAACAGAAATGCAAGAGGTTCACAGATATACATAAAGACAAAACACCTGTACACACAAAATAAATGCATTTTTAAGAACCCATTCTCTTTGGATGAATACCTTGCTTAGCCTAGATATAGTAGGAAATGGATGGGGGGTGGAGTGAGGGGGAAAGTGGAGAGAACGGGAGGAGGGGAAGGAGAGGGAACTGGGATTGGTATGTAAAATGAAAAAAGATAGTTTGTTTTCTTTTTGAAAAAAATAAAAAGGAATCCAAAATGTAAAAAAAAAGAATATGTAATGAATATCAGAATAAGACAGGATGCTGATTGCCTCAAGATATTAAGGATAGACCTAACATATGAGCCGGCAGCTCCCGCAGTTTGGGGCATCTACTGAAAGTAGTTGAAAGTCAAGTCTTAAGGGGATGCCCACACTTCTTTATCCATGGCAGCATTATTCACAGTTACCAAAGCCAGTAACTCAAGGTCCACCGAAAGATGAGTAGATAATAAAACATGGGGCAGCTATAATATGGAGCCTTAAGAAGGAAGACTGTTGTACAATGTTATAGCATGAATAAACATGGAGGATATTTTGCTAAGTGAAATAAGGCAGGCAGAAAAGGATGTCATTGCATGCCTCCATTTATCAGAATTGCATAGAGTAATCAAATTTCTTGAGACAGAAAGTGGAATGATAGTTCCAGGGCTATAGAAGGAGGAAATAGCATGTAGTGTTCAATGGTTGTAGCACTTCTGTTTGGGAAGATGAAGTGGTTCTGCCAGTGGATGGTGGTGGCACAACATGGTCATATATGTGTCTGTAAATGAAATGCCACTTGACTGTGATTTTAGCTATGATAAATTTTGTTTCAACTGCTTTGCTCAACAAAATGCATATTAAAATAAACCTCCATTTAATACTTCTGCACATTTTCAGTTATTATTATTTTTGTGTTTGTGAACACACTTGTTTGCCAAGGTGAATTTGTAGAGGTCAGAGAATAACATTCAGGAGCTGGTTCTCAGCTTTTGATCTTGCTGAAGTTCAGTGTCTCACTTGACGAGGACTCCTGGGTAACTGGCCTGTAGGCTTCTGATCAATTCTATCTCTGTCTTCAGCCTCATCGTAGGCATTCAAGACTAGAGATTTGGGTTCTTGGGGTCACATTCAGTTTCCTGGGATTGAGTAAGAGGTGCTTTCACCTCGTGTCCTAGGCCAACATTTGTTTTTAAATATGTCAATTTTAATAGCAAACATTGTTATGTGACATGCATGTATTTGTGAAGGTGCCTTACTTAAAATCATCCTCTTTGATGCTTGCAGCTTTGGAAGATACGTATCAGTACCCCTGCCTTTCTATCCCTGCACTGAGAAAGGGAATAGGGAGGTATTGGAAATCAAATGGGCAGCCTCCAGTGCTGAGCTCTTAAAATTAAACTTACAGGGAAATGAAAACCCATTACTGCTTCTCTGTCTACTCTGAACAAACAATAAAACCTTCCAAGTTCTCCCTGAGTTCTCTGTATGCTTTTGTGACAACATCTTTTGATTACTCAGAAGTAAGGATTTGCTATGGTTAGGATATATATGAAATTGCTGAAAAAGATTTGGACTTCAGCCAGCGAAGCAGACAGGCTAACTGCAGATCTTCACCTATTCCACTCCCNCCTCCCCTCCCCTCCCCTGGTCTCTTCCCTAGCTCTGTAGCAGGCCACTTGCAAGGCCTCCTCCTCACTCTCTGCTTCTGTTCTCAGGGGATTAAGAAATTCTGGTAGAACACTCTGCTTTCCTCCCTCCTAACTCCTCCCCATCCCTCCATCCCTACTCCTAAGTGTCAGCTCCCAACCTAGAAAGATAGTGGCCACACCTCTCAGGATCCCTGAAGAATTTCCTGCCAGTCAACACAGCCACCACACTCCACTATGAACCAAAGAGGAAACTGAAGCCAAGAGTAAAATACCCATCCAACAAAGACAAGACCAGATATCAGCACCTAGAATTATAATCTTCCCAAACCCAGATGTCTAGACACCAGCATGAAAAGACAATCAATAACAGCCAGGCAAATATGTTTCCACTAGAGCCCTGCAACCCTACCATGGCATTCTGCGAGTATTGCAACGTAGCTGAAGATCAAGAGAAATACCTTAAAATACCCTTTATAATATGATAGGGGTACTTGAAGAGGAAACAAATTCATCAAAGAAATCTATGAAAAGACAAACAGTGGAAAGATATGAATAAAACAGTTGAAGATCTTGAAGTGGAAATAGAGTCATTAAAGAAAACCCAAACTGAGGGAAATGTGGAAAAGAAAAATTTAGAAACTGGAATAGGAGCCCCAGAGGTCGGACTCGCCAACAGAATATGCAAAATGGAAGGGAGATTCTTGGGCATTGGAAACATGAGAAAAGAAATGGATACCTTGGCCAAAGAAAATACTGAATTAAAAAAAATCATGAAACATCCAAGGAAATGTGGGATACTATCAAAATACTAAATCTATGAATAGTAGGAGTAGAGGAAGGAGAAAACACCCAAGTCAAAGGCACAGGAAATAGTCTCAATAAAATCATAGAAGAAAATTTCTCAAATTTAAAGAAAGAGATGAGAAGCACACAGAACATCAAATAAACTGGACCAGAAAAGAAAGTCTCTTGGCACAGAATAATCAAAACACACAGTGCAAAGAGAGACTACTAAAAGCTTCAAGGGAGAAAGACCAAGTAACATAAAAAGGCAGAGCTATTAGAGTAACACCTTACTTTTCAATGGAGACTTTAAAAGCCAGGTGCCTGGATAGATTCTCTACAGACTCTAAGAGAACACACATGACAGACAGACTGCTATGCCCAGCAAAACTTTTAATCACTATAGATAGAGAAAATAAGATATTCCATGAGAAAACAAAAATTAAGCAATATCTGTCTACAAACCTAGCCCTTTAGGATACACTAGAAGGAAACCTCCATCCTGAAGAAGTTAACTACATATAATAATCCAAGACCAGGAATTCAAAAGAGGGTAAACATGCTGCTGCCGCCGCCGCCACCACCACCAGAACACCAAAATAAATAAATAAATAACCAAAGTAACAGGAATTAACAAACTGCTCAGTAATTTCTCTCAACACCAATGGTCTCAATTATCCAATAAAAAGAAACAGACTAGCAGTAAATGAAAAAACAGGATATATTCTTCTGCTGCATTGCAGAAACACATCTTAACAACAAGGTAGACATCACCTCAGGATAAAGTGATGGAAAAAGGTTTTCCAAGCAAATGGTCCTATGAAGCAAATTGTTGTAGCCATTTTAATATCTAATAAAACAGACATGACACACTATCCAATGAAATGGGCTTTAAACCAAGACTAATCCTATGAAATAGGGAAGGACACTATATACTCATCAAAGAAAAAGTCAAGTAAGATGACATTACAATTCTTAATATTTACAGAACAAACAGAAATGCATACACATTCATAATAAAATTACTACTACAGCTTAAATCACATATTGACCCTTACATACTGGTAGTGGTTTCAGTAACCCGCTCTTGCCAATAGACAGATAATTCAGACAAAAACTAAGCAGAGAAATGCTGGAGCTAACTGATGTTAAAATCCAAATGAACCTAACCGATATTTATAGAACCTTTCACTCAACCACAAAACAATATCCCTTCTTCTCAGTAGCTCATAGAACTTTCTCCCAAATTGACCACATACATGGATACAAAGCAGTTCTTAACAGGCACAAGGAATTTGAAATAATACCCTGCATTTTATCTGACCACAGTGGATTAAAGGTAGATATCAATAACAACAGAAACAATAGAATGCTTATGTACTCATGGGAGCTGAATGTCTCACTACTCAGTAAAAATGGGTAACGTCAGAAATGAAGAAAAAGATATAAAGATTTCCTAGAATTGAATGAAAATGAATACACAACATATCTAAATTTATGGGACATAATGAAAGTGGTTCTAAGAGGCAAGTTCATAACACTAGTGCTTACATAGAGAAAAGAGAGAGATCTCATACTAGTAGCTGAACAGCACACCTCAAAGCTCTAGAACAAAAGGAACAAATCACAATAAATGCAAAAGAAGTAGATGACAAGAAATAACAAATTCAAGACTGAAATCAATAAAATAGAAACAATAAAAACAGGGCATAGAATCAATGAAACAGGTTTTTTTTGGAGAAAAATCACTAAGATTGAAAAAATCTTATACAAATAAACTACAAGTCAGAGAGAATTTATAAAATAACGAAATCAGAAAAGAAAAGGACATAAAAACAGACACTGAGAAAATCCAGAGAATCATAAGGACATACTTTAAAACCCTGCACCCTACCAAATTAAAAAATATAAAAGAAAACATAATTTTCTAGACATACACCGTTTACCAAAATTAAATCAAGACCTTATACGCAATTTAAACAAATCTATAAACCCTAGTGAAATAGATGCAGTGATTGAAACATTTTCAACTGCGACCACAACAACAGCAGCAACAAAACCCAAGGGCAGATGGCTTTAGCACAGAATTCTATTACACTTTCAAAGAAGAATTAATGCCAATACTCCTCAGATTATTCCACAAAATGGAAACAGGAAGATCACATTGCCTAATATGTTTTATGAGCCCACAGTTATTCTGATACCCAAACATAACAAAGGCCTCCCCAAAGTGAATTATTGATCAGTTTCCCTTGGGAACATAGATGCAAAAATTCACAGTAAAATACTTGCAAACTTAATCCAAGAACACATCAAAAAAATATCCACCATGATCAAGTCAGCTTCATGTCAGAGATGCAGGGATAACACAACATATGCAGCATATGAAAATCAATCTATCTATCTATATATATTCCATCGTGTAAACAAATCGAAAGGCACAAGCCATATGCCATATGACGATCTCATTAAATGTAGAAGACACCTTTGACAAAATCCATCACTCCTTCATGATAATAGTGTTAAAGAGTTTAGGAATACAAGGAAAATACCTCAACACAATAAAGATAGTTTACAGAAAGCCCATAGTCAACATCAATTTAAATGGAGAGAAATTCAAAGCAATTCCACTAAAATCTGGAGCAAGATAAGGTTGTTCACTCTCTCCATGTCTATTCAATATAGTATTTGAAGATTTACCTAGAACAATAAGACAACTGAAGGAGATTGAGGGGATACAAATTGAAATGGAAGATGTCTAAGAGTTTCTTTATTTGTAGATGATCTAATAGTATACATACATGACCCTAAAAGTTCTACCGAGAAACTCCTATAGCTGATAGACAGTTTGAGCAAAGCAGCTGTAAACAAAATTAATTTAAAATAAGTAAATCTCCTATATAGAAATATCAAATGAATTGAGATAGAAATCAAAGTAACAACACATTTTTGATAGCCTCAAATAATTTGAAATATGTTGGAGTAACTCTAGCCATGCAAGTGAAAGACTTGTATGATAAGAACTTTAAGATATTGAAGAAAGTCGTATCAGAAGATGAAAAATGGATTGGAAGAATTTGTATGGTAAAAAT
Organism: Bramus lutescens; assembly: GCA_001685075.1. Taxonomy (NCBI): domain Eukaryota; kingdom Metazoa; phylum Chordata; class Mammalia; order Rodentia; family Cricetidae; genus Bramus; species Bramus lutescens. The sequence goes on from LOEQ01006070.1 coordinate 15,778, forward strand.
GGCCATACTACCAAAAGCTATCTACAGATTCAATGCATTCCCCATCAAATTTACAGCACAGTTCATCATAGATATTCAAGAATAATTCTCAGCTTCATATGGAAACACCCAAACAAATCCAGATAGCTAAAACAATCCTGAGTTGTTTAAAAAGAAAAAAAACCCTAATGGAGGTATCACCATTCTTAATTTCAAGTTGTACTCCAAAGCTATAGTAATGAAAATTCATGGTATTGACACAAAAAGAGACACATCAAATAGTTGGAATGGAATTGAAGCCCCAGAAACACATCCAAACACCCATGGACTTCTGGTTTCTGATAAAGAACCCAGAAATACACACTGGATAAAAGACAGCACCTTTAACAAACGGTGTTGGTCAAACTGGAGTACTGCATGTAGAAGAAAAATAGAACTATGCTCATCACCCTGCACAACTCAACCCCACTGGATCAAAGACTTTAACATAAATCTCTATATATTGAACCTGACAAATGAGAAAGAGGGGAATAGCCTCAAACTCCCTCACATGGGAGTAACTTCTTGAACAGAACTCTGTTAGCATAGTCACTAAGATCAACAATTAATAAATGTGACCTCATGAAACTGAGAAGCTTCTGTATGGCCAAGGACACTGAAGTTTAGACAAACCAGCTGTCTACAGTATAGGAAAAGATTTTTTTTAATAACAATTCTACAACTATTAGAGGACTAATATCCCAAATATATAAAGAACAAAAGCTATGTAACAGGAAAACAAACAACCAAATTAAAAAAGAAATGAGCTATGGATTTAGGCAGAAAATTCTCAAATGAGGACACTCAAATGGCCAAGGAATACTTAAAGAATTGTTCATCTTCATCAGGGAAATACAAATCAAAACTTCTTTGAGGTTTCATCTTACACCCATCAGAATTGGTCTGATTAATTAAACAAGTGACGGTTCATGCTGGTGAAGATGGAGAGGAGGGGCAACACTCATCCATGGCTGGTGGGACTGCAACTTTTACAGCCACTATGAAAATCAGTGTGGCAGTTCCTCAGGAAGATGAGAATCTATATACCACAAGATTCAGCTATACCACTCTTGGGCATATACCCAAATGACACTTCATTATTTCACAAAGACATTTGTTCAACCATGTTCATTGCTGTTCTATATCCAGAAACTGGAAGCAAGCAAGATGTCACTCAACATCTGAGGAGATGTGGTACATCTATACAATAGAATATTACTCAGCTGTTAAAAAGAATGAAACCGTGAAATTCTCAGGTAAATGAATCCATTTAGTAAAAGATTCATGCTGAGTAGGTTATCCCAGAACCAGAAAGATAAATATGTTATTTTGTTATATGTAGATATAAGCTTTTTAGTCAATGATAACCAACCAATAATCCACAGAACCACAGAGGTTAGGTCTAAAATAAAGGCCTAGGGGGGACATACAGAACTTATTAGAAAATAGAACTAGAGTAGATAGTTATCGATGAATGGGGAGCTGGAATGGGAAACCAAATAGGGAGGAGAAAGGAAGAGGATGATGAGGGAGAAAATACAGGGAGAGGTAGCTAAATTTAAGGGCCATCTGAGGGTTAGTATGGAAACCTAATACAGAAGAGGCTTCCTAAAATAAGATACATATGTGATAATGATTTAATTAAAGTTCCCAAACCCAGATGAAACCCAGTGTTGTTGGCCAAAGGGAATTCATGTGAATCCCCATATAATCCAGGCTGTTGCCAAGACAGCTCTCCACAAACTAATGGCAAGGCGCATTGCTGAAAGCGCAACTGATTGAATACTGAGATGTTAAACTTGTGCTTACATAGAGCCTTCATACCATGTTCTAGCATATTGGTACATGAAGGTACTCTGACACTACCAAAAAAGAAACATAAATACCAACCCATCTACAAAACCTTGGATTGACATGTCATTGGTATCTTACCTACAAGATATGCTAGTACAATGTTGTCACAAAGCTTGTGGGAGTAACCTACCAATATGTGATTTGAGTGAAGGTCCACTCCAGAAGATGGGACCCATACCCCGCAAAGCTTGGATGACAAAGGACCTGAGATTAGATAGCACATAGACCTAGGGTAAAACTGAATACTCTTGTTCTAAAATAAAAGTTGTAATAATAACATGACTCCTAATGGCATTCTGCTATAATGACAAATTAGTGCCTTGCTCAGCTATCATCAGAGAAGTTTCCTCCTGCAACAAATGGGAACAAATACCGATACTCATAGCCAGACAATATGCTGAGAGTGAGAGACTTTCAAACACTCAGTCCTAGACAGGATGTCTTCATCAAATCTCTCCCTTCAGAGTTAGGGAACCCTAAGGAAGAGTAGGCAGAAAGAGCCAGAGAGGATGGAGGACACCAAAAAAATTGAGGTCCTCTAAATAAATATTATTAATATATGAACTCACAGAAACTGAGGCAGCATGTATGGGTCTACACCATGTCCTCTGTTTATATATTATGGCTTCTAGTTGAATGTTTTTATGTGATTTCTTGGTGTTTAGAGTGGATCTGTTTCTGTACCTTCTCTTCGGTTTTTTTCCTTCTGGTTGACTGTTTTGTCCAACTCCAGTGTGCTAGCTTTTTCTTTACTATATTTTATTTTATTGTATTTCATAATTCTCCATTAAAAGCCTACTTTATTTTCTAATGAGGGAGAGAAAGGGAGTGGGTCCAGATGGGGGGGACTAGGAGGAGTAAAATGATGTGTAACTGGGATATATTATCTGAGTCAAAAAATCTGTTATCAATAAAAGGGAAACAAAGGTGGTTAGTGATGCATAAACTCTTGGTGTTTTGGTTGTGAACTCTGCTTTTAGATGACTGAACCCTCTCGCCAGCCCTGGGAGACACAACATTACAGCACAGTTTTTCCACACCTTTTCTGCAATGTTCCTTGAGTCTTACATGCAGGAGTGTTTTCTAGATGTATTCATTGGGAAAGGGCTTGACTTTTTTGCTGTTTGTTGATTTTTTTTTGTGGTTTTCTGTAGTGATCTCTGTGGCAAATGAAGTTTCACTCAAAGGTATGAAGACTGCACTTACCTATGGGTATAAGGACAAATGTTTATAGATTGTTAGGGATTTTGCTGGTTTAGTAAATTAGTGCTTGTGGAGTCTCCTTCAATGACTATGTTTTCACAAGACCACCTGAATGTGAGCTGAACAAGGATGACAACAACAGATATTTCAAACCGGGTGGGGAAAAGCAGGTCTCAAATCCTATACAAAAAACAACAGGCAACAGAGGAAAGCTGTAAGTGGGAGAGGTTGTCTTCCCCAGGGAGGAGCACACGAATTTATTGTCTAGTGCAAAAGTCAACCTCAAAACATACATACAAGTGACATTATATGAACTCAATACAATATATTTAGTAGTATATGCTTCTATATAGAATTGCATATGTATGTATATAGTGTATATTATATATAATTGGATATAATATTTATATACATTTATAGGTGTAATTTTCTTTCCTACCAGCCAGCTCCCAAATAACCACACAGAAACTTATTATTAATTATAAATGTTTAACTGATATCTTAGGCTTGTTACTAACTAGTTCTTACAACTTAAATTAACCCATATTTTTCTATCTGCAAACTACCACATGGCTCAGTACTTTTTTCAGCAAGGCATGTTCCTCTTGCTTCTCCCTGTGTCTCCTGGTAACTCCACCCTTCATCATCCCAATATTCTCTCCCTGTCTGCAAGTCCTACCTAGCCTCTTTCTTCCTAACTATGGCCATTTAGCTCTTTATTAATCCAGTGACACCAAATCTTCACAGTACACAAAAAGGCTTTTCTACAACATGCATGCAATTGATTTTTTTTAAAAAAAAGGTATAAAATTTAAAAAGTAGGGAGGAGTATATGGGAGAGTTTGGAAGAAAGAAAGAAAAGGAAGAGATATTGCAATTACAACACAGTCTTAGAAACAAACACATAACACAACAACAGTAACAAAGTGGCAGATGAGTCCCTTCAACCCTACACCAAGAACTATAAACAACTAAGGAATGCTGAGGGTGGAAAGTATTGTCTTTTTCAGGGAAGAGCACAACAGTTGGCCATCTAATACCTAATTATCAGCCCTGAAAATATACATTTGAGGAACATTACGCAGGCTGAGCAGTTTATATTTAGGGATATATATATGCATAAAAATGTGTGCATGCGTGTAATAATTTATAAAAAAGAGGTCATGAGATAGAACAGAGTGGAGTATATGGGGGGGCTTGCAGGGAGGAGAGGAAAGGGGGAAATGATGTAATTATGATCTCAAAGACAAAGAAAAATACAAAAATGTCTTTTCTGCCAAGATCTGAGTACTTCAGTTCACCACTAAACATGCTCATGCGGGAAGGGAAAATCTCATGGGATCCCATCCTAGACAAAGGCAACTAGTGGCTACTGAGAGAGGGAGAATTAGTCTTCCCCATGGATGAGACTAATTGATTATCCAATACCAAGTGGTCAGCCCTGAATATATATATATATATATATTATATATATATATTCCATATATATACACCAGTAATGTTTAATGGATGCAATAGGCTGTGTATGTGTACACACACACTACATATGTGCAATAAAGAAAAAGAAACCATGAATTTGAATTGGGACAGGTTGGAATTAGGATCTAGGGAGGAAAAGGAAGGGGAATAATGTAGTTTTGTTTAAAATTTAAAAATACATAAATCCATATCTGATGTATTTGTAAATGTGTGTACAGGAAGTAAGTCTTGTTAAATATTGCAGGGAGAACAGATCACATCTCAACAATGTTGGCTGTTATAACACAATGATTGCAACCTAGCTTCTTACCCTCGTATACTAAATCAGAGCATTATTTGTCTATGATGTTGTAGATTCGCATATGGAATTTAAATCTGCAACAGTTTTGTATGCACCTTTCCAAATATGTAAAAGATGGCCTTATTTACTGTTACCTTGGAAACAGCAATGCCCAAATGCTATGCTTACTCTCTTTGGTACAATTAAAAGTCATTTTATAGAGCAAATGTAATTTAAAATATTATCCTCAAGCATGAATTTTAATTAACTTTAATTAGATGAAATACATAATGACGGTTAGTGTTAACATTATTTGGAAAGCTTAATATAGTTTTCTAACACATAGTATGACAATGTCTTTAAAATTTTGTCTTGATAAATGCATGTATTACTATCCTCCTTATCCAGTTAGGTGGAGATGCTCTAATTAAAGTTTAACTCTGTCAGTTCTGTGTCTAATAATTTTTGGGTTCATGAGAGTGCATATGATTGTGTATTTGCAAGTGTTTCCATGTACCAAGATGTTTGTGTGGAGGTCAGAGGACAACACTGGATGTCACTCCTCACTTTCTGCCATCTTTGGAACAAGTCTCTTTATTGTTCACTGCTGTTTACAACTGGTTGGCTGACCTGGGGACTTCTAGGGATTTTCCTATACTCACCTCCCATATTGTCTCAGGCACACTCACTCATCTGTGACCATACTTGCCTTTACGTAGGTTCTAGGGATTTGAACTCAGGTCCTCATGTTTGTGCAGCAATCATTTTCCTCATGAGTCATCATGCCAGTCTTCTGAATAATAATTTTATGAAGCTAAAAACTACCATGTCTACTTTACTTGAAACTTTTCTTAATAGTTAAAAACCTTAGAAAATCACTTATGAATTATTACTTCTTCAGTAACTTCCCACAGGGACATGAATTGATATGCATGCTTTCTTTTTCCATTTTTCTAGGACTCCACTATTGTTTCTCCAATTATTTTGAGGACTGATCCTCAGGGATTTTTCTTTTACTGGACAGATCAAAACAAGGTAAGAGATAAGATGTCTTCCTTATATTATTCTGTTGGTTATTTGCAAAGTTTTTATTTACTTTATATATAAGTCCATCCATTTAACGGATGAACTTTTGCAGTGTATTTGTTGATTCTATTTTCGGAAACTCAGGCTAAAGGTCTTAGGATCTTTCATGGATGCTTGTATGAAATGGTGACTTCACTAGATCCTCGAATAATTGTTGTTTTCTCTTTAAGACAAGAACTCAGGCTTTGTTGATTGCATTTGGTGAACATGATCCTGGGCGTTCATTGATTTAAGTCCCTTCCAATGCAGAATGAAGAAAGACGATGAGAAAATTCCTTTGGACCTTAATGGCAAAATGTTCAACAGTCAGTCTTTTTTCTCTCTTCTCTCTGTGCTATAATTAACAGTTCTCCCAGTAGTAGCCTGATTTGGCCTTGATAATTTATTCATGTTTGTGATAGGTAATTGTGGTTGTCAACTTGACAGTTCTTGAGAGAGGGAACCTCAGTTGAGGAATTGCCTCCTTCTTTGTCCAATGGACAGATCTATGGGATATTTACTACTAACAATTTATGTAGTAGAGTCAGGCCCCCTATAGGCAGTACCATGCCTAGGCAGGTGAGCCTGCCTCTGTAGGAAAGGTAGGCAAACCTATGAGCCTAGAATCAAACCAGCAGTGTTCTTCTGTGGACTCTGCTTCAGTTCCTGATTCCAGACTCTTTTCTTGAGGTCCTTCCTTGGTTTTTCTTGATTATATACTCTAATCCATAAGCCAAAGAAACCATCCCTCCAAGTTGCTTTAGGCCATTGTGTTTCTCATAGCAACACAGAGGAAACTAGAATAGTGTTATATTAAAGCTAGATTCCTTTAACCTTTTTATTGAGTTTTCAAGGAACTTCCTATATTAGCTTTCTGCCCACAATACTAAGAATTCAGTAGTTCAGTTTTGATAAAGTCAGTTGATAGTTCCATACTGAATTATTAAAAACTGTCTGCAGATCATAAAATCTATCTTAGGTTTAATGGGCAGTTAGGCAAAAATATTCATAGGAAGTGGCTATTATTTCAAAAATCACTGGCACCTAAGAGACCCAGTCTATAGAATATTTGGGTCCTCTAAGTTTTGAGATCTGAAGAGGTAGTTTGTTGTTGTTTTTGAGAGTACTAAATGCATTTAGAAAGCAATAGGCTAGCAATACTAACTGATTAGTGTCAGAACAGCTACAGGTTCCTCAATTACTGTGTGATGGGTTACAAATACTAGTTTTTGAAACACCATGTTATGTTCAAAGTTCTTGGATAATTGTTTTAAGGCTGCTTTGGACAGCGTTTTACACTTGTGAGCACAGGTTCTATCTTACCTGGGCCAATTCATTGTGAGAGTGTGGGTTATTCCAGAAAATTTTCCATGCTAAAATGTTAGCACCTGGTCTCAAGGCCAGCCCCAAACTGACCACCTCCCAATCTCTCAAGAAGCAAATTCTACCCTGATGTTCCTAGAGTACATCTAACTACATCTAACTACTATCTGTGTGTTCTGCAAACTTCTATGGTAATAGATGTGGGAAGAACTATAGAACTTAGGCCAGTGTTAAAAATTATGTGTGGGTAAGATTTCATACTTAACGTTCATGTTTATTACTGGGTGTGTTAATCACATTGTCTAAGACATTCCGTTTGGTTTCCTGCTGTTATGTATAAAACAATGGCTTGAAAGAGTTTTTTTTCCTCCTAAAGACTATTTTTAGAACAGTTACAGCTATATTTGTGAAAGATTTATTTATAATGCCTAGAGCATTTCTAAAGGTTGGGTGCTTGTACAAGAGACCAAACTGTCAGTTTGATTTTTGCAACTTGTAAATCAAATTTTCATAAAAGCAACAGAAGATATTTTGGGTTTTTTAAATAATTCATGGCAACTCAGTTAAGCTCCACTAGAAGACCAATCATAAACATTTCTTTGCTTGAGGAAGAGAAGCAGAGAGGGAGAAAGGCTTTTGATGCATCCCTATTGTTCTAGAAGCCTAATATTTTACCCAGGCATATTTTCAGCATAGAAAAGACCTTTTCATGTTTTATACCAGTATTTCCGTCTTGGTCACAATGCCGTTTATAACCAATGGGAACAAATAATGGGTGAAAAGGGGAGGGATTTCTTCTCTCTCTTTATTGCGTTTCCTCTTATAGATATTAATCTTCATCAAGACATGGTAAATTTTACTTTTTGATATTTAGATCTTTAATAATTCCTCATTTATAGGTTGGAGGTTTATTTTTTTGGTCAGTGATCACATATCTTAGCCTCTAAAAGATGAAAGGATTTAAGAAAATAATAATAAAAGAAACTTACCACATTTTCAAGTCTGTCATTTTCTTTCTGGCTTTCAGCCCAGTCTTGGAACCAGATCAAGTGATGTATCCACGTTTTGGTCTTGGACGACGGTAAACAATGCATTAGAGTCTATGCAGGCTGGACAAACTGTGCACACAAACAGAGAGCAGCGCGCCAGGCTTTTAGTTGAGGTTGCGTATAAGAGCCTTTGAAGGAACAACTGGACTTAGTGGCGCGATTATGATGCTCCTTAGAGGACTACTTGTTTAAAGTATGTTTCTTTTTCTTTTGGCAGGTAGTCTTAAGAATCTGTCCTCTGTGTTACAGAGATCTCAGAGAAAACAATACAATACTTTTAAGGTTAGCATTTGCATTTACACATTTGTTTCCCATGATTGGGAAGCTTCAGTGTATTTACTATAAGATGCTTTTCTCTAAGTCCTCTGCCAACATGCCCTGCCTTTGCTCCATGCAGCTTATGGGGAAATGCCTTGATTAGCCATCATTGGAAGCCTCCTGTGCTCCCAGGAAAAATGAGTAGTATAAGAGCCAGGTGGTGGTGGTGCCTTTAATCCGGGCACTCGGGAGGCAGAAGCAGGCGGATCTCTCTGGGTTCGAGGCCAAGAGCTAGGTTCAGGACAGGCTCGATAGCTCCAACAGAGCCCTGTCTCGAAAAACAAAAACAAAAAAAAACAAACAAAGAGCACCACAGTAGAGCCTCGGTATAAGAGCTTGTCTTGTAAGCTGAAAGCAATACCTCATATTCATGGAGTCTAATGGATGTCCGTTTCTTGTCACGACTACACAGCACCTTGTAGCAGAGCCATTGTTTTCAAGCTGCTGGCTTCCTCCTGTAGAAAATGCAGTGCTGTCAAACCCAGACGCTTCTTTGACTTGTAATCATAGAAATGATAGGTGACAAAGAATATAGACAGCACAGATGATAGATTTCAGAATTGAGAACCAGAACTGGCAGTCATTTTTAGAGAGCGGAAATGTGTTTAGTGAAACACTGACAGGATATTTGGGTTAGTGTAAGCAGATGACTGTGAATATCACCTTTAGAGATAAATGTTCATACTTTGTTCCATTGCTGGACTTATTTTTGACAGTTTTTCCAGTTACTGTTGGTTCTATAAAGTTTATTGAATACAATTAGCAAAAGCGAGTTACTGAATATGGTTATTTTATTTTTATCACAGTGATTTTTCTGGTCTCAGTGTAGAGTATATAAGAAGGGTGCTTTTATTTATAAGTTATGAGTGAGAAGAAGTTTCTCTGCATGCCGAGTAACAAAGAGGTTGTCTGCATTAGAATATGCCACATGGACACTGGCAGACATACAGGGAGTGCTGGCCACAAAGTCCATGTCACTTTGCAAATCTGAGAAAAGGGTCAACATAGAATAACCCACAAACTCCTGTCTAGACTGTGACACAGGAGAAGGTTGTCTTGCAATTTAATGCCCTGATTCTGTGCCAATTTTGATATAAAAATAAAACCAATTCAGTTCAGATAAATGAAGCTCAAGAAGGTTCAATAAATCCTTCCTTCTTTCTCTGAAAGAAGAGTTTTGAGGGAGGACAATTAAGATTTAGAAAGGAATGAGAGGAAAAACCATCCTATTTTATTTTGATACAGATTTCTTTAGATGCAGATAATATGCAAATAATTTTCTTTTAGTAAGAGAGTAAAGCAATATAATTGTTTTCAACATTGTCTGATAAGCTCATAATCCCAATCCTAGTTTTTTCTTTTTTTCCAGTCAAGAATAAGTATCATCTTTCTAGTTTATTCTCATGTTTCCTTTATGAATTTGAATATGCATTTTGTTTGCGATATATGGAAATATTGCATTTTGTTTTGTTAAAATTCATTTTACCTGTTATGTCATTTTTGCTATTTCAGAACTTAACTTTTGACTTCACAGAATGCCTTAGAGATGTTATGATGAACCCCCCCCCCTTCTTTTAACTTGCTCTATTGTGTTCAAATATTGGATTGCAAAAAATTTAATGGCAAGAAATTTCCCACTGATGGATTTTTGATATTTGTTTCTAATTTGGGGCAACAACAAACCTCCTTTGATACAAAGTAATGGCTAGCTTGATGCTCTGTCTCTGTGAGTATGTGGGTCAGCAGGTATCAATGCTGCTTGGAAGGTGTACATATCTTGCATTGTAGTCTTTGGCTTTAAACGTTTACACCTATGAAATCTTATGTGACAGAAGCTGTTTTCTCCTGCCCCAATCAACACTGTTAGGAAACATTTCAACTTTAGCCTGACTGATGCAACTGTTCTATCTAAGTTTTAATCTGCCCTAACTGGATTTGCCAGGAAACTGAGCATATTTTCAGTCATGACTGGCCATTTCGGTTCTGGGTTATTCGCTACATCCCCTGCACTTGAGTTGATACTTCTTGTGATCTAGCTGTTGTGAATTTTGCAAATACATTCTTCTGTCTGTGGCTTGTCTTGAATTCCCCGGCATCTAATTCATGCGTGACAAGAGATGGCCTGAAGTCTTAAAGTTTGATGGAGTCCCATTTCCACTTTTCTTTGTTTCTTTTTCTTCTGACTCTTCATCCTTATTGCTATCATTACTATTAGTTAAGGTTTGGAATCCACATGTAATGGATACTGGTGAATGGCATGATTTGGAGTTCTCAATTTGATTTCTTTAAATAGGTCATCCTGTGGGTTGGTGGCTCTCTACACTTTCTAGTTGCAGCCAGTGAAAGTTGCACCCCATAGCACCATCTACCTTGGGGCCTTCTTCCTGCCTTAGTGTGTGAAGGGTACGCGGCAAGGCAGCTGAACTGAGCTGATACCCTGTTGCCATTCCTGACTTGAATAGCTTGAGATGTCAGCACATGTGACCTTCTTCGTTGTCATTACCTACTTCATTCTCAGTTACCTTCTGTCAATTGCATTTTCTGGTTGAGCAATAACCGCCATTTCTGTTTACCCATGATCTAGAGTGTGGCATACATCTATACCCACATATTCAGTCATTTCTGGGAAGCAGCAAAGGAGGGATTGTGTATGCAATCTACTCCCTCTGCTACTCTTTCCTCCTCTAGAACTTGAGATAGTCTGTGGGCCCCATGGAAAGAGTGCCCATGACTGACGTTTCTATAAATGTCAAATGTAGATACCCTTCTCTTGTAATTTGCGATTTCTATACAGAGTTCAAATGAAAAGTTTGGAAGTTAAATATTTACATAAGCCATGGTGATATTTTTGAAACAGGAATCCAGAGCTAAGAAATATTTTAGATGATGAATTATAAATCTCACAAAAAGAATCATGTGATTTCCTATGAAAAACCAGTCTGGCCTCCATAAAAAATGGTGGGCACCTGCTTCAGGATGAACCACTTGGCAGTGGACTCTCTCTTTGGTAGATACTGTGTCAAGTGCATTCCAGGGACATCACTTCTGGCCTTTCATGTGGTGCTCCAAAACTGATGGTGTGCTTGGACATAAAGATCTGATTATAAATTAGGGGATGAAGTCTATTCATTTATCCGTTGACTTCTCCTAGAGGCTCAACCAATAAATGAAATCACCTTAGCAAGGAGCACAGTTGGCATGATGCAGCCTTGTGGGCACTGCCATTGGGCACTGCTGTTGTTCCCTGGCCCAGCGCAGAGCCCCACCTGCTGCAGTGACAGCTCCGGTGGTCAGTGCTTTCCTCTGTCTTCTCTGTTTTTCCATGTGTACTGTCAATGAGGATAGATAGAAGCAGTTCCAAGTGTACTACCTCATCCTCGCCCTTCTACAGGACCCCTGCTGTGTTCCAGTGTCCAGTCAGCATTTGTATCCCTTTGCTTCCCCGTCCCCCCCCAGCTGTTAGAAGTCACTTTGCATCCTCTGTAGCTTCTCAGGGTCTGGTGAGTGACACCCACCCTAATCAATGAGAACTGATGTACATTTCACACACACCTGGACCTCCTCTTGGGCAGGTCCACCCAGAGGTGCATGCAGAATAATGTTAAAGCATTCCTGTAGAATAAAGGCCACCCACTTCATCGTTAACTTGTTTGACAGCACCCTATAAGGCTTTCTTCCCTTTCTGTCTCATTCCCACTGTATCCTAGAATGACTTCAAAAGTAAACTGTTTTCACAATAATCCTTGTCTGGGGATGTCTCTTTATGGGTATGTAATACTGATCAGGTTAGTGTAGCTGCCTCCTGATTGAGAGTGGCAAAGGTATTCCTTATGTAAGATCCGTTACTTTAAGCCATGGCTGGTTTACCTCAACAGAAGCAATTTAAATTGCCGTGGCACATGTGCCATTGAGTTCTGAGTCTGATGCATGTTCAAGTCACCTCAGTAACTGCCTAGACCCTGCTTTGCTCATCTAGAAGAAAAGTATTGCTGAGTTAGGATTGGTATGAAGGTGCCCTGTGAACAATAACATCATGCCCACTACTTTATGAACACCTAGTTCTTCGTGGTGATTTTTACTATAAATATACACAATCTCCGGTTACACAGTTGCTCCTAATGCATTGTTAGGGACCATAAATGTGCTACTTTGAAAACCAAGACACCATGTTACATTTTTATTCCCTTTTATCTTCTTGGTAACAGTGACCTGCTTCATATTCAGTCTTATTATGGTCTTTTGATCTAGAGCCTTGAAGCTTGGGGCTTGTTGGGCAAACGAGATGTTTGTTTATGTTTGCATTTCATAATGTTTTGGGAACTGAGCCATGGAAGTCGAAAGAACAGATTTATTGCCAGGAAGATGTTTCCTCTGGGGATATTTGCTAATAAATCCTCCATCATAGGTGAAAGTTTTTTAGACCGTAGGGGATCTGAAGCATCTCATGAAATAAACTTTAACATGATTTAGAGGTCATTGATAAGAGAAAATGGTACTAATATCCTTTAGGAGACTCAGATGCTGCACATTTGCCTGTGTCTTTTTCCTAGGAAAAAGAGGATTTAGGATTATCACAGTTGTATTGGTACCAGGCACTGTTTCTCATCCACACTGACTTGATTCTTAGACATTGGGATTCTGAGCATAAGCAAACAGCAACGAGTCAGACTGCTAGGAACAGGCAATCTTCCTACTCCTCAATTCAGTTTCTCTCTAAGTTCCATTGCTATCAACACTATCTTCATTGGGAAGACCTCCCCTTTTATTTTCACTTCCAAAATCGCTGGCTAGCACAGGAAAGCCAGGTTTTACTCAGGCCTAATGTTTGTAGACACAACTTAAGCGTTCATGTTATTAGATTGGAAGTTTTTTACAAAGCCTTGGTGGGTGGCAATTCATGACATTTCGGTAGAATTTCGGATGAAGCACAGTTTCGTGAAGTATATTTTAAAGTCACTATAGTTATGATGAAATGGTACCGTGACAGTTTCTTTGCAATCATTTTCCAGTATAATAGGATTGCTATGTCACCATCACTGTGTGTCCTTATGGGAACAACAGTAGCAACACACACGTAAATAATCCAACGAATCTAGAAATATGGTGGCACTCTGGCTTTAATTCTAAATCCAATATTCTCAATATAACTTAATTATAAAATTATGCTTGGTTTTATGAGTTGCTTATATTTAGCTCTCCTCAATCTTAGAAATTAAATGGGATATTTTCCGTACTCTGAAGCTATTATGGGGGGCTCAGCTCTTTTTGATAGAAGCATGATTTGAGGAATGGAATTGAAAAAATATGTGGAGGAAATACAGTTGTATGTTGTTTACAATTTTATTTCCTTTTTATGGGGCCAATCATTGGCCTTTGTAGGAAACAGAACTTCAGATATACAGTACCGACATAAAACAGTGCTATCTTATCTGAGCTGCAGATGTCTTAGACAGTCAATGTTCTTGGTTCTTTAGTGGTTCCTTTTCTGGCCAAGGCAAGACTGTTGGTCCCTTCTCATGGGATCCCATCAAGTGCTTTCTATAATTAATCAACAGAACAAACTTCTCTCTCTATTTTGGTAAAACTGAATTTAGAGCTGCAAAGAATTTTTTTGCTGTACAAGACTGAAACAGGCAACATATCTATTTTGTTGCATTTTTGTGGGTTTTATTATTATTTATTTTATTTAAATAATATAAAAAGGAGAAAAATGTAACCTTGGAACAAACAGTTCATTGAAAAGTTGTTATCCACATACAAATTGAAGTCTGGGGAAATGTTGTTCTTAGTATGTGTGTTTGATTGTATATTTTCATGAGTGTTATTATTGATATTAGCACAAGTAACAGCAAACATACCTGTGATATTGTCCTCGTGAAATATAATAGATAAAAAGAGAGAAGGGAATATATATGTACACATATATAGTATGTAGATAGTTTATTATTTATATTTATTGTTTATATTATTATATGTTAAATAGATAAATATATAGTTCTATAGTATATATTTATGGCATAGACAGTGTGTACATGATTCTCCAGTGAACATTTATGGTATGTTTATGTGCATACACATACTATGTATTTTTAAAATTCTAATCAATATATCATTATATATTCTATTATATATTGTAATGTTTGAGTAATATACATACACTAGTCTACAATATATTATATTATATATTTAAAAACTATATAGCAACTACTTAACTGTGTTATCATAATGTATATAATGTTTAGTCATTTCCATAAGCTTGTGAAGGTCAGTGCTATATTTATCCCCATTTATAAGCGAGTAAATTTAAGTCCATGAAGAGGTCATGTACTGACCTTTGCTTATGTGGTTGACCAGTGTCAGAAATAGAATCAAGGCAGGGCAGTCTGGCCATATGGCTTTGCTTTTCACACTTTATATTTTAAAGAGGGTGATTAAAGAGTTAGGTTGTTTATATGCAGGACTTTCCTCCTCAGATTTGTTTTATAGAGAACCTTACTAGGCAAGGTGCATTTGCCAAGAGAGACAGAGAATATGAAGAAAGGTTCTCAACTTGGGCTGCACATTAAAAATCATTGGAGAGCTACAAAGAACACTGCTGTTTGCCCCTCACCTCTGAGGATTCTGATTTGCTGGGCTGGTATGTGCTGTGCACTTAATTGTTTTTAAAGATCTCTTCATTTGTTTGTATTACACAGCCCAGGTGAGCATCACCAGTGAGTTCAGCAGACTTAGAGGCTGTGCACACACTGCTTTAGCCATCTGTGCCATGGCCTACTTTTCACCAGCAGTAACGCTCAGCATGGACATTGACTCATAGGTCTGGCAAGATTCTGAATTATTTGAATATTATTGGATGATATCTCTTATATTGTGTTTAGTGAGGCAGGAAATTACTAGCATTTTAAGAATGTTTCTTAATATCCAAGAGTGGATCAGAATAGATTTGGGGGTTATATTTTTAATTATTTAAAATTCATTAGCTTTCCACTCCCCCAAATGCTCACGTGTTATCCCTCTGTCCTGTGCTAACCACATTCCCCATACAAGCCTGGTTATGTCCCCTTGTGCTTATTTGTTAGATTCCCTACTAGATAAAGAGACATAATTAAATTAGCTGCCCCTTTGAATATGAGAATGTGATATTAAGAATGACCTTAAAGATCTGAGGCAGCCGCAGTGACAGAGTATGTGTTACTGTGTACAAGGCCCTGATCAGTATTTAACACACATAATCCAGACCAAAACAACCAAAGCAACACAAAATAGCTAAAAGACAACGTAAATCCTGTATAATTATTTAATTTTATAACTAAACTTTCATTTACAAAGCCAGACTCTATCTTGTTAAGTTGCAACACTGTAACATTTTTTCTCAGTTTATGAGAACATTCCCTTTATTTCCAAATATTCCCAACCAGGGAGACCATGGGAAATAAAGTAATATTTACACGTGGTCGGAAGCCTGCCTTTGAGTCATCTTTAGATGGTGGAACTTGGCAAATCGAATTCACAATTCTCTCATTACGGTGCTTCATTTTCACTCTGCCTTCTGCAAGGGCTGCTGACCGGATGAGGATGATTTTGCATGAGATTTCTGTCCAGCACTGTGCAGAACTCTGCTTCGGGTCCGTGGTCTGGAAATGGTCTTGCGCCATGACAAGCAGTGCACCCGGGTGAGATGAAGGCTTCAATGAGAAGTTTTATGAGGCAGAACTAGTTGCTATACTAAGAAGCTAATGACTGTGCTGCTATACATAATGGATTCTATTTTTAGGTGAACATTTGTTCCTCTTGCATGGCTTCATTATGCAAGAGGACAGCAGCTTCGGCATTATGTTTTGAATGTTGGGATATTAGAATACCAGGGTAAGCACAACCTTAGATGTATTTCAACGTCCTCGTAGGTTTGAGCCCTACATGGTTCACAATCAAAGAGAGAAATGAAACACCAAAGGAAGCTTTGGTGTTGGCTGAGTTCCTTCACCTGTCAACCTCAAGCTTTATTCAGGTTGACTGTTTGCAATATGGACACGCAATGGGCACGTGAGGTAGGCAGGCAACGGCCGTTAATGTGAGCAAGTGATGAAGTACATTAGCATAGTAGCTGAGGGATTCCAGTCCTCTGGGGAACTCTGGAGACAGCACAGAGGAGAGGGAGCTGTGGCGCTTATCCATCGAATCCCAGAGTAAGTGACAGCTCTTCAAGAGGCGTTGCCCCCGCTCATTTGCCAACTTATCCCCTTGATCCAGGGCCACAAGTCAAGCAAACTTCAGACTTTGAGGAAGCCCACAGACACAGCTGCAGCTGAGACCTCGCAGTTGGTGTGTATGGTGTATACACTGGCACACTCGTTAGTGACTGCTAGTGAAGCTTTCATTTACAGGAGCTCTGACTTTGTGTATCTGTATTATATAAACTACAAACTGGGAGTTGCACCCATTCATAAGCAGATTTTGCTTTGTCTGTACGATGCTTTTAATGCATAGACACGGATTTCTCGCAAATCAAAAGTGAGGGAGTTTATATGTAATTCTAAATTTCTCCAACAAATATCATCACAAAGTAATACGGTATAGTAGGCGCCTACAGCCAGATTGGCCAGAGCAGGACAGCAGATGCCTGCCATGGTCAGGGCATGTGACATTCAGTCTGCCAGTCCCCAGCAGGCCAGCCTACTTAATTTACAAGAACCTGTCTGCTCATCAGGTCACTAGGCATAACCCTCAGGCTGCTCTTGTAACCGCCTATCTGGAATCATCAGCAGGTTAGTCACTATGAAGCTTCGTGTGGAATGCGGCTAATTTCATCTCAGTGAGCCATGAGAATATGTGGCACAAAGATTGAGTTTCGCAGTGGAAAACGTGGCTGAAGAATAGCATATATCAGTCCTGCCCCTGAGTGTTTTCAACAAAACAGTTATTTCTTGAAGCCTGCCCCCGTCTCTGAAATATGGATCCGAAGTGTATGTGTCCCGGGGTCCTGCTCCATTTTAGAAGGCTGTTGTTACTCCAAAGTGACTTCCACGTGGCATTGTGCTAGGTGAGATGTATAAATCTTTGGCAAAAGGTCTCAAGCTGAATTGGTCTAGCAATCTAATGGAAATAAGAATGGTAGACTCAGGACACCAGGCAGAATGATTTTCTTTGGTGGAACATGAGGCTTAGCTTCATCTCCTGCTCATCGTAGTGAACATTGACTGGATTGTGTCATCTTAGACAATATCCTGTAGGCATAGACAGGCTTTCAAATTAAAATTTATAGTTAATTTAAATTAAATTCCTTTCCTTCAGCATAGTACCCATAGTTGAGTGCTTTGTAAAAACCTGTGGGCTAGTGTCATTTTGTAACATTTCCTTTATGGCGGAAAATTTCGGTGGACATTGGTGAATGGAGTATGGATTTGGAGTGGTCTTTCTGTGGTAATATGTTTCTAAGATCTTACAGAGAATGAAGCTTTTTTACTTTTAGTTTTGCTAGATCATGGGGTATAGGTACTGATAGTGGGACCAGACTTTGTTATTTTGTTCCCATGGGAGAGGATACTGGGACAGCTCACACACTACTGTTGGGAGTCAAATGAGGAAGCTAATCCCGCAGAAAACATTATCTTAGTCAGATCTGTGTTACTATAAAGCAGATATTCAAGGCTCAGTTTTGAAAGATAGTGGGTCCAAAGAGCATGACTGTGTGTTTGGGGTGGCCTTGATTTATACCAATTAGCTTGTGTGATAATTAACTCAGTTTATGCAAGCTAATTGTGACAGTTCTTTCCTTGGAAGGCTGTTTCTAACTCTTGTGTTCTGGAGTGGAATTTTGCTTTGGTGTTACAGAACACCTCATAATTTGCTTCACCTTTGCCCTCAGTGATGTGTTAGTTTTATCTAATTCCCTTTTGCTTGCCCATTAGATGACGGCGCCCTTGAGTTCAAGGATATTACCCAATTACCATTACCTATTTCTAGTATACCGCTAGTCTACAGTAATTGTCCGGCTCGTGTATAGAAAATGACTGAGACCCAGGAAGGTTGTACAGTAGCTTGTCTAGGGTAAAGGTTACTGAGCAGTAAAAGGCCCATCTATCAGTTTCCCGAAGCCAAGGCTTGCTCTTTCTATTGCTCGTTCATTAGTCTCCATGTTTCAGCTGTCGGCTGCCTCGCTCAGCATTTTGTATGACCTCCAACCTTCTGTAGAAGAGAAAAAAATTTGAAAATGTAGTAGCAATCCTCACCTGCTTCTGGAAGTCCCAGAGACCCCCGCTTTCATCTCCTCCTCCTCTTTTCTATTCCATTGCTCTGGTGGACTCTACTCGTGTGGTCCAGGAACCCGGCTTCTCAATGAATTTACACTAATGCGTATCTCATGTCTTTATTTTATCTGCATTTCCTTTAAAACTGGATCTGTACACCTATATTAACCATGGCATGCCTTTTCTGTAACAATTGAAAACTGTTCTCACCCTCGTCCATCGCAGTTGCATCTTTTCTGTCTGTTCATTATCATCAAACTTCTGTTAGTAGAAATCTAAACACTCTCGAATCTCTGAGTTCATCTGCTCCTTAATTGATGTTCACCTGTGCTCTGTCCGCATTGTTCCTCCAATTACCATCTTTAGCATTTTGGGTGCTTTTTTTGTAACTCAGTGTCTTACACTAGTGAATAGACCATCTTCCTGGAGTTGTTTAGCCTCCTTTCCTGTAATGTTTCTCTACCTCCCTAGCTGTTCATCTCAGTCAGCTTTCCTGGAGCCGAATAGCAACCCTTCTCTGGTCATGTTTCCACATCTGTTCTTCATTCTCTGCCCAGACCCATGGCTCTTCATTCTATTTCCTCCCACAATACCCTGCACCTGAGATACTTGAGGGCAAAGCATATCTTAATCACACCACACTCTCCCTTGCTTCTTGCCTGCTCTGCTCCTGCTGCATTTTCTGCTCCCTTTTCCTAGGCTGAAGTCTTCATTTTTTAATTGATTTTTATTGAGCTCTACGTTTTTCTCTGCTCCCCTCCCTGCC